>JAULSY010000044.1:0-226259 GCA_030512305.1 Cercophora samala | reverse complement strand
TTATAATAAAGGTCGTTAAAATCTTAAAAATAAAACCCTTAAAGTTAACGTTATTTAAATAAAATTACTTTATAATAATGTTTTTAAAGATAAAAGATTATATCGACTTTTTCTTTTTAATAACTTTAATAATTATTATAGTCTTCCTTTCTATAAATATTACTTTAATTTTAATATTATTATCCTTTTCCTCCCTCTTTATTTATTTTATTATATTTAACTAATAAATATAAAAGTCTTTTAATATATTAAACGTAAATATTAATTATTATTTTAAAAAGTAGCAAAGATAGGCAACTTTAATTATAAATATACCGACTTTATTAAGAATATTTAAATATATTACTTTTTAAAATATTTTTTTTTAATTTTATTAATAAATTACTAATAAATCTAAAGTATAGGATTTTAACTTAATTATATTATAAACGGTTTTAAAAAGACCGGTATTTTCCCTCTTTACTATAAAATCCTCTTTTTTATCCTTTACGCCGAATCTTTTAAAAAGACTATAATTTATTATAAATTATTTATATTTAAAGAGATTTAATAATTTAATATTAAGAAGGAAATCGATAAAATAAAGAAATTTATTTATTTATTCCTTTTTAAAGTATAGAGATTATTTATTAATATTATTACCGTTATTAATAAGGCTTAAATTATTTATAAGTATTTAAAAGAATTTAAATTATATAAATAAAAGTAATTTAAAGCTTTTACTATTTATTAAAGCGTTTATACTTATACTATAGTTTTTACTAAAGGAATATTTATAATAAACGTTATAATAAAGTAAATTAAATTTATTTAAAATATTTAAAATTAAAAGAAAAAAGTAATTTAAATAAAGGTTTAAATAAAAGTAATTAACGTTAATAAAAAAGAAAAACTTATTAAAATTCGAACTGAATTTAATATATAGAAGAAAAATAACGTTAATAAAATTAAAAATCCAATTATAAAGTAGCTTATTTAAAAGTTATTTAAAAATTTTATTTAATTTAAAGGCTATAATTAAAAATTCTTATTTTTTAATAAGAGAGATTTATTTTAAATACTTATATAAATAAATATAGGAAGAGAGTCTTTCTTCTTTAATACCGGAAAGGAAAAATTTATCTTTAAATTTATTTAAAGACTTTTTATAGAAATACTACTTAGCTTTTTATTATTATACTTTTTACCGCTTTTACCTAATAATAATACCGGTAATAATATTAAATTAATTATCGAGCCGTTATTAAATAAACTAACTCCCTTTAAGTCTTATTTAACGTAAAATTAAGGCGAAATTTACTATAATAAAGATAGTTTTAATAAAACGTAATCTTTATTATTAATAAAATAATAATAAAAAGAATAACGGCTTATTAATTATATTAATAATTTATTTAATTAATAATGTAATTATAATTAAAACGGTTATAACGATTTTAAGCGAGATATTATTATAATTAATAAAGGTAATAACTTTATATTAAAGTAATTATAATAAAAAAAAGAGACCTTTAATAGTAATAACGATAATCCTTTTAATAATATTAAAGACTTAATCGATCCGGAATTACCTATTTTCTTACTATATAATTAATCTTAAAAAATAAAGAATATTATAATTATTAAGTTATTAAATATAGAAATCAAGTCTTAAGTAATTATATTATTATAATATAAATTAATTTTTATTATAAAATTATAATATTTAAATTAAAACACTATACTTAAACTATTTATAATATTACCGGCCTTATTTATAGTTATTTAAAGGACTGTAAAGTCCTGATTTTTCTATAGGATAGATGCGTTTTTAGTGTAATTACTATAGGCCCACTGTCCGATAGGTTCGGGGGTGTCCGACGATTTTATCCCCCACTCTGCTTACAGAGGGGTTTGCAAATCAATCCAAGGACCCACGGGTAGTCTTTTACATCCTTCCACACTTCATTCCCGACGGTGGAGCCTTAATAATCTGCTTTTCCACAACTAGAAGACACGAATCGGCGATCGGAAGTACGGCAGATTCTGGTGGAGAGAAAGCTCTCAGCAGATAGTCACGAACTGTTTAGAAATGGCTGATGGTGAGTTGAAGATGTGGCCGCATGAGGGTTAGGGTCATTGGCATAGTGGGCAAAGGCTCCAGAAGAGTGGCTCGTGTGTGGATGGTGTGGATGCGCCAAACTGGCTTCAGCAATCCGCTGACAGCTGACCGCCTCTCCCCTCCATTCAACGTTTCACCATCTCTGCGTTAGCCTCTTCGAACCGTCTTCTCGAACGATTTGCCATGGCGTAGCTCACCAGCCCTCCAACCGCAACGTCAATCAGGCCGAACGGAACGATCCGTGGTGCCATTCATGGCTTCCCGCGGCTTTCCTTTTTTGACAGGTCTATCTTGCCTTTGACATGTCGCTTGATGCTCATCTCTTTGGAGATTTGCGACTGGAGTCGCCAAGCAGCACGGCTTTCGCTAGGTTTCGCGCCGACATCTTCCTCAGCAGAAGCACCAGCCATGACCGAGGCTCAAGCGAAGTCATACGATATCGGACTGCCGAAGCGACGTCCCCTGATGGACCAGGGTCCCGATAGGTGACGGGTGAGGCGACGGCAGGGGTGCCTGAACTCCCGTATCCAGTCTCTCCAGTGATATCTTTCGATTTGCGTCCTTCTAGATTTTCTGCCGAACCGCCGTATCCCAACTCGAGCCATTCCATCTCCAGGACCCATGGAGATTGCGTGAACAAACACGAAGAGCGCCTTTGTCCACTGAGCCGGCGTCGACTTTACGCCAGAGTTCGTCGGAATTGGGGGAATCTGATGGGAGGCTCTCTCGTCCGTGGCTGTCGACACTTCACCCATCTCTTGTACTCCGTGTCAACAAAAGTTTCATCTGCCATCCCTGCCTACCCACATATCCCGATGACGTCGATTCTATTTCGGCGGGCTCGGAGAAAAATTGATCTCGCAGGCTGCACAAAACGGCAGCACACCCGACGACACCATGGCCTAGCCAGCAATCGACCTCTTGGCATAGCGGGGGAGTGGAAACATGGACAATATATTTGTGGAATAATATCACCAGGTTCCTCATTAATAGCCGGCCTTGGGTGGGCGACGGTTCTCGTCCGTCGTGATGGGAGATTGTGCATTTTCCAATAGCCCCTGTGTGGGTGGCTTTCCGGGTGGCAGACAAGAGCGCGGTGTCCGAAAACCCGCGCAACCACGCGACCACGGGCTTCTGTAACAGGCGTGGCACAGACCCGCAAGGCTGAAGCTATCGCCAAGCTGTGTCGGCAGTGGAACTCGTGGGACTGGAGCCCCCCCTGCACGACACATGGCAGCCTCGAGTGGGAGCGATGGAACCCTCGCACAACAAAAGACTTTTCCAAACAGCCCTTCGCACACATGGCAATCTGGTAATCTTCTGGTACATCCTTGCGAGCCGCGACTATCGTACGAGCTAGCTGACCTAGGCCGGACTATGACTCGCCACGCCATTGAAAAAAAAAAACCATCAATTTCCACTTTTCGGTTTCACCCAGTGTGGTATATAGTCAACGCCATGTCCCATCACAGGGCCCGAAGGACCGCTGGTCTTTCGCACAGTAGCAGCTCTGTAGTATTTGTAGGCCAAGCAAGAGAAAAGCAGCAGCAGCTTGGCACCCACGCCGGTTTCTCGCCCCGTCCATCCGTTCGTTCGTTTTCTCGATTTATCGGTTGACCGACTTCCACCTCGACATCATCATCCCGAGTGGTAACAAGTCCAAAGGACACAATTCGATTGGGGAGGTATACTCACTCACTCACACACACCTACACACACCAGGCCGTCAGACAGCAGCAATTTGGCTCAAAATGGCGCTCACATATCAACAATCAAAACTGGTCAAGGACACCATCCCGGCTCTTCGGGAGCACGGTGAGAAGATCACAACCATGTTCTACAAGAACATGCTTCGCGACCACCCGGAGCTGAACAACTACTTCAACAGCGTCAACCAAAAGAATGGCCGGCAACCGCGTGCCCTGACGTCTGTCATTCTCAACTTCGCCTCCAACATCAACCACATCAGCGAGCTGATCCCAAAGTTTGAGCGCATGTGCAACAAGCACTGCTCACTCGGCATCCAGCCCGAGCATTACGAAATCGTCGGCAAATACCTGATCATGGCCTTCACCGAAGTGCTCGGCCCGGCCATGACACCGCAGGTGCACTCGGCTTGGGAGAAGGCGTACTGGTTGTTGGCTAAGATGCTTATTGGGCGGGAGGCGCAGCTTTACAGAGACTTTGAGTCGTGGAGCTCATGGCGCAAGTTCAAGATTGACAGAGTGGTGCCAGAGACGGAGGATATCTACACCTTCTATCTCGTGCCACAAGACGGCAAGAAGCTGCCCAAGTTCTTCCCAGGACAGTACATCTCGCTGCGGGTCAACGGTCCCGAGGGTTATCTCCAGTCAAGACAGTACTCGCTCAGCGAGTCGTGGAAGCCCGACTACTACCGCATTACGGTCAAGAGGGATGAAGGCGCCAGGTATTCCAACTCGGTATCACAGTCCTACTTCCACCCCGGCGTCGTGTCCAACATCTTGATCGACTCGATGCCCGCTGGTACCGTGGTCGACGTTTCCCACCCCGCCGGCGAGTTCTTCCTCGACACCAACAACTCCAGCAACGTCCCCATCGTTCTCATCTCGGCCGGTGTCGGTGTGGCGCCCATGGTCGCCATTGCCAACGAAGTTATTGCGACACAGCCCAACAGGCAAATCTCATGGATCCACGGCTCCAGGAAATCGGTACCGTTTGAGGAGCACATCACACACTTGAGACGCACCAACCCCAACTTCCACACCAACGTCTTCAAGACACACCTTGCCGGGAGCGACGTGGTGGGCGTGAACTACAACTACGACTTCCGCATGGACCTCGCCAAGGTCAATCCCGAAGATCTTCACCTCAACCACGGCGGTACCGAGTACTACATCTGTGGCCCCGAGCAGTTCATGTTGGAAATGTCGGATTACCTCAAGAGCCAGGGCGTGCTGTCCCAGCGCGTTCACTTTGAGCTTTTCTCGACCGGCGACCTTGCGTTCAAGCACCAATGAGTGGGACGTACCTCGCGGAGACGACGACGAAGCAGCGTTATCCCCCTTTGGCACGACGAGATGATCTCGCTCGCCTTCAGCATCCAACTGCGGGCTGAGGTTCCTTGGTCAGTCTGCTTCAGGCAGGACCGGAGCAGAGCACACACGCACACACATAAGCATCACAAACAACGCATTGTATTGGCAGAGGAAGAGAGATGGAGAGAAGAAAAGCACGTTTCGATACCCAGGGCCATTACATAACATCTATGGAATTTTTTCGTCTCGGTCGGCGTTCCTGGAAACCGGTTTTTGGGGAGTCTGTTTTTATCTGGTCTGAAAAAAAAAGTCGCGGGTGTCTTTCATTTTTTTGTCTTGCACACATAAAATCTTTGGGGTGGTAGGGGAGGGTGAGGGATAGGCTTGGGCTGCATTAAAGAGAGGTGTAGGGGTTTACCGGGGATACCATCACAAATATTTTGGAGGGTGGCGGGAAGGAGGGGGGGGGGGGGGGGCAACTGGGGGGCATGATGGTGTTTGTCTTTTTTGTTTTGGATTGATTTTTCCTGGTTTTTCCAAATGTCTCAGTGGTCATCATCATCATCTCTACTTAATTGCATTAGCTCAACTTGCTTTGAGATCGGGGTGGGGGCGCGGGGGAGGGTTTTCTCTTTTTTTAATGTAGATTTTTTTAGCCAGCACACGCAGGCAAAAGAGTTGTGGTTAGTGTATGTACATATATACGCCTCTTGTCTGGGGCTTTTTTGGTTTCAGGATCGTCATGTTGCATGGTGCATGGATACTGTTATCGTAATACTTAATACTTTATACTGGGATGAAACTGGTTTATATATTCAGGGAATGACCTGGTGTATTGTGTCTCGTTCTTGTGTCGTGTTTGCAGCCAGTTCCAGGTGTTTGGTTCCAGGTCACTGGGAAGGACCCTTTGTGCATGTGTGTATAAGTTTTACATGCATAAACCCTTCACTTGTGCATCTTTGGGGGGATCGCTGCACAGACCATATCAGCCGCTTGAGCATATTTCCTTGGATAACCATTTATCCAGATGTTGAAATGTCTTCTGTTGACATTGTGTTGGGTCTTGCTCTTCAGATGCTTCTGTTTAATAAAATAGTTGATACCTTGTCTACCATCAATTTCTCAGGTTAAGGTTTACCTTTTCTTTTGTTTTAATTCATCAGGTGCCCCTCTGGATGAGGTGAACCACTGCTACTTTACCTTCAATGTTGCTGTCAACTGCAAAAGCTACCTACCTTATCCCACATTGATGATGATCTTTCCTCTCCTTCTTGACTTCCCCAAAATATGTTAGCCATCATGCAATTCGCCAATGGCTTCTTGAATGTGGTTTCACCAACACTTTTCACAGCCCCCCGATGGCTTGCATCGCCTGTTCGGCGTTCATACCACATCTCGACACCACCATTGGCCGGTTGAACGACATCTCTACACCACGTATGAGGCTGCAATGGAGGAGATATCCAGCCTTCGGAGTGGGAATCGGCCATCATATGCATATCAGCCTTGAATGGTTTTAAACTGTCTTATATAGGTACCTAGGTAATCTCACTCTCCTCTGCCATCTGTCCGTCACGCAATTTCATCCTCTCCCGGCGATCCATCCCCGAAATTTCAAAGTGAAGCATCAACATGCGGCCCTTCCCACCCCTTTACCTGCTGATATCATCAGCCCACCTTGCCACTGCCGTCCTCCCCAATGACCACCAGCACAACCACCAGCAGCGGTGGCAGAATCTCCAAAAAAGACAGGACCCCCAACAACAACAACAACATCAACCCCTCCAGTCATGCACCGACCTGACCATCGCCTCCAACAACGGTGACCGCAAAGTCGCCATCGTGATCGACAGCTCGGGGTCCATGTCGAGCGCCGACCCGGATGACCTCCGTCTCGCAGCCGCCAAGTCGCTCAATGACTTTCTCGTTTCCAACGCTGAAAGCGGTGGTGAAAAAAAGGCCGATCAAGTCGCCATCGTGGGGTTTGATTCCACGCCCTACGATGTCTTTGGCCCAGGCGACCCGGGCGATGTAGCTGCGTCCAAGGGGATAGAAAACATCACTCTGGGCGGGGGGACGTACATTGCGGGCGGTGTGTACCAGGCTATGGATCACCTGGCCGCCATGGGAGGGGAGACAAAGGGGAGGAGCGCGATTGTGGTTTTTACTGATGGATCGGTAGGCCTTGTCTTTTCTTCTTCTTTTTTTTTTCTGGATCAAATAAAGCGATGAAGCTGACAATCTAGACAGGACTCCGACACGGAAGAGCTTGTCTCTGCGATCAACAACGCTACTAGCCAAGGGATCCGGGTCTCGTTTGGGTATCTCGACGATAGAGCCTCCGCCCAACCGCAGACTGTTCTTCGAGCGTTGAGGGATAGCAGGGGCGTCTACGCTACCATCACCATCGCGGCTGGGTCGCAGAACTTTATCAACTATGTTTTGCTCAATGGCCTCACAGCGCAAGATAATGCCCAGGGTGCGGGGGATAGGTTGCTTGCCGGACTGGCCACGACCCAGTTCGTCAGCGGATCTGACCCGGTGAGGTTGAGATACACCGCTGAGCGAGGGGAGAATGCCAATTTTACGGTGGTCAGCTTCACAGGTGACAGGTTGACTGTTGAAGCGAGGGCAGGCGGGCAGGCTTTCCAGTCGGACGCAAAGATTGCTTCAACGAGACAGTTTCTCAACTTGACTGTGCCGGGCACTGGGGAGGTGGAGCTGTTGGTTACGGCTACCAATGGACCAGCGGATGGATTATTTTCTGTGCTGACGAACTCGAATCAACCGATCAAGAATTGCACTGTGGGTGTTACGGGGGATGTCAAGTCTGGTGGTCTCTCGACTGGTGCGAAGGCTGGGGTGGGTATAGGGGTGATCGCTGCTGTTGCCGGGCTGGCGGCTGCTGGGTTTTATGCTTATAAGCACTTTTTCGCTACGGCAGCTGGAGCATCGGCGGCAGCGCCAACCATCAGTGGCCTTATCCTTTCGGGTGCTGAAGGGAATATCGGGGGGCAGGGTGGTGAGAAGATAGGAGGGTTTGCAGATGTGTCACCTGTTCAGGGGCAGATAGGCGGCGGAGGGTCAACCGGGGGGATCAGTCTCCTGTCGCCAACTGGATACGAAGGAGATACAATTGTGCCTAACCTAAACGCTGAGGTACATGGGGCAGCACCCTATCATAACGCTTCCTATGGCTCTCCTTCAGCACCATCTCAGCCAGCCTTCGTACCCCCTCTCGTCCCGCCACTTATGAAACCACCATCCAACTCTCACCGCCAACCTAGCCGCCCCGGCTCTCAACACAGCAGCTCCTTTCACCCCTCCCCAATCTCCCCCAGCGAAGCCTACCCTTCTCCACCTCCCCTCCCAGAACAATACCAGCAGTCCCTACCTCACCATCATGAACCCCACCACCAAACCTCGATAAACTCCCCGGACCCATACCATTATCAACAATCTCTCCCAGGCAGCTCCTTTGAACCCCCTCACAAAAACAATTACGCTGACCCGCCTGCCAACCCTTCGGACACAAATAACCCCCAAAACCCCCACAAACCAACCTTCCCCGTCCCCAGCCCCCCAAGCGGTTGGAAGCAAAAGTCCATCGAAGAGAAACACCACCACCACCACCACCCCTGGCTACCCCCAAACATGGCATGCGAACACCCCGATTGTCCTTTAAGTCTGTCTTCTCACAGCTGTCAGCCTCCGAAAGAAAACTGCATGTGTACATGCCAGCAGGGGGAGGGTTGTCCTTACCTCAACAAGCTGGCAAAGGGTTGACAAAAAGGGATAGACCAATGTCGCGAAAGAAAGCTAGCTTACATGTATGTATGTATCGTGAATCTTGGCACACATCCTCTTGATACCTTGACAGGCCCCGTGCTGATCGATCTGTTCATTGATCCCTCCCGTCCTCAGACTCCGACCAGGTCTTGGACTTCAGGTAGGAATCGAAGTCTGATTTCCATTTCGTTTGAAGACAATGTTTGCTATTTATTGGCGTGAAAAACCTGCGCAGAAATTCCCTTCCCGAGAACCCGCTCAAGGGAATGTCGCCTGCGATTGTGCTTGCCTGAGCCTTTATGTCTACGGCTATGTCCGACCGCGACCTGTTTCGGCTGAGATCTACAAGACGAAGACACCGATCTGCAAGTTCGAGTTTCTGGTAATAGGTCAATAGGCTGTTGCCACCTAGGGGTATATTTCCTGTGAGATATCTCAGGCGATACAGGTCGACATTGTGTTCATGGGACGCCCGACTCAGGCTCGATCTCTTCTCCTGGATGTCTTTGATGGCGGCTTTCATAGCGGGCGAGTCATCCGCAAGGTTCTCTGGCGGGATTGCCTCTGGCTGGATTATCTCTGGCGGCATTGTCTCTGGCGGGGTTGCCTCTGGCTGGATTGTCTCTGGCTGGATTGCCTCTGGCGGGATTGTCTCTGGCGGGGTTGCCTCTGGCTGGATTGCCTCTGGCGGGATTGCCTCTGGCGGGATTGCCTCTGGCTGGAGTGTCTCTGGCGGGAGTGTCTCTGGCTGGATTGTCTCTGGCTGGATTGCCTCTGGCGGAGTTGAACTGGACATGTTATCGTTGTCTCTGTGCCGTGTCTGTCTACCTAGTTATGATGTTATGGGTGCAGTTAAAATTGAATGAATGGATGGATGGATGGATGGTTGGTTGGATGAATGGATGTTGTTAGAGGAGAAGAACGAGAATGATGGGTTGGGTTCATGTATCGAAGCACCTTCCTCAAGCCCGTCCCCGTCACCCACCTCAGCCGCCCACCACCTTCTCAATAGACATTTGGGAGACAGGAGAGAAGTAACCCCCTAGCTTTCATGCTGCACTATATATTTCTCTTTATGCGCCTCTAATGAACAACAGCAAGAGCAAATAACATGCGCAAAACAAAAACACAAGTCTTGACCCAAGATAATTACAGCATCTCGATACCTTGTGCCCGTAAAACAAAATTTCCAGACATGTACATACCTTACACACATTGCCACCACCCTGGACCTGCCCATAGCCTAACTCGCTGGGGCCGAAATGACCCTGATAATTGCACAAAAGATATCCTGCTCCAACCTCCCAGCAAAACGCCAAAGACATACGCAATCCTGTCTGTCTCCTCTTGTGAACCCCAACTCCTTAAAAATGCTGATAAATACGTCATTGCAGATGATGCTCATCTCCTGGCAACTTTACGCTGACGCGTAGAGCGACGCTTGATATCCTACACCGCTAACCGCCCCCCTTTCTCATCCGCATTACTGAGCTCCAATGCTTTTGGACCTGCATCACAAATTGCAACATCTCCGTCGACATCCTTGGGCACAAGGCTTTCTTGAGGTGGTTGTTGCACCGGGTGTTGCTTCAACTGCTGCTCCGGGTGCCGCTCCGGGTGCTGCTGTTGGCCCTCTTGCTGCTGCTGCTGTTGTGACGATGACGATGTCGACGCTGTCCGGGCCGCAACAGTACTACTCCTTGAACTCACCCTAGTCGGTGGGCGACCTCTCCCACGCTTTTGCTTTCGCTCTTTCTGTGGCCCCGCGCCCAACTAAGACTCGAGATGTGACCACTCCGGGATAGCACGGATCTGCGCCCACATGAACTTCTCCAGCTTGTTCGCGCACTTGGCGTACGGAGTTGTCTCGTTGTTGTATTTCCTACAGTTGTCAAATACCAGCTTGGCGTCCTTGATGAAATCCTCTGGCGTGGCATACTGGTCGGCTTCGAGCTTCGTTTCCATCGTCGAGAGGTCCATTGGCTCCTTGATAACGTCATAGTAATCTGCCACCTCATCTCTATTGACGGGCATCAAGAACGGCCAGGCAGACTGGTGGTTCTGGAGATCGTTAAGGAGGTGCAAAAGCTGGTTGTAGTTCGGACCGTGGCGGGGCTGGCGGGCAAGCTCGTCCATGTCGGGAGACCAACCGCTGGCGCGGATGGCTTCTATCGACAAGGGGTCTATGGGGGCAACGCCGTTCTTCTGCCATTGTTTTGGTGGTTGATGGATGATGTGCGACTTTGAGTAGGCCCGAATCTTAGCCTGGACACATTCTTTTTGCTTGAGCAGCATACGTCCCATCTCCAAGTACCGGATGCGCGGCAGCATGGTGCACTGCATGATGGTACCCCCTTCGTAGTCCTTGATATAACCCATCCATATCGACTTGTCGAGCGTAATTTCCTTCGTAAACCCTTGTTTCTTAAAATAGCCAATAGCATAGTTATCAGCGTAGGTCAGGAAGTGCATCACGTCCGAGGTCGCCTTCACATAATCCTTGAGATGAGACATCAAATGCGCACCGTAGCCTTTGACTTGCTGATCTGACGAGATGGCGCAGAATACGATTTCGGCGAACCTGCGGCCCTTGAAGGGGCGGTATGTGATGCCTCCCACCACTTCCAAAGGCTTCTTCACAATGGCTATCGACAAATGGGTTCGGTCGTACACTAGGCGCGCAATGTAGTCCTTGGGCATTTTGGGGAGCTGCTTCTGGAAGATGCATTTCAGTCCGGTAAGGATAATAAGACTCTCGCGCTCGTTGTCATTGTTGACCACTCGGAACTCGATCTCGCCATTGCGTTCTTCGATTACGGCTGGCTGAGGCGAAGGTTAGCATGAATCTAATGGCATATAGGCAGATGCAGGACAGCAGAAACAAAAAGCAAAAACAATAAAACAGAAGTACCTTTTCTGGGAAGGGAATGGCCGGAACCTTGAGGGGCTTCTTCTCAAGCTCGACTGACTCGTCGACCTTGACGCGCTTCGCCGCCGTGGGAGAGGTCGGCTCGTCGGTCGCTTTGCGCTTCGTGTCCTTAGCCATGTTGCGCGCGGCGAGTTCTGGGCAGAAGCAATTGAGGGCTGTAGATGGGCGACGTCTCAAGCTGTCAAGCTTCTTGCGCCATTCATTTCGATGGCATGCGCCGGGGATTGATGGAAGTTGTGGTGTTGCCGATTGACGATGGCTCTGATGATGATGCGGAGAGAAGTGGATCTCGGTTCCCAAAGCTGCCACTTGCCTTGGCGCCTGGCCCCGGCTGCGGCTGCAGGGCTGCCCCACCGACCAGGGGACCGCTGCCTGTGGAGGAGAGACACTAGTCTGCTTTGGGGATCGAACACGTTCCCGTTCTCGAGCTTCAGCTTCACGTCCACTGAAGCTGTCCCTGAGCTGCCGGCACCGACAGGCAATCACCAACTCTGCGTCCTTCATTTGTCTACTGCCACATCCCCAACAACACCAACACCACAGCACATGGATTCTTCACTGCACGAGGTTTGGCAGGCTGCGTCCGGCTCGCCGTTCACCCCCGCCATCGGCAAGGACAACCAGTTTCTCTTCGCCTTCATTCTTCTGGTCCTGGGCTTTGGCCTCAGTGGCGCGTTCGCTCTGAGTATGATGCTTGCACCTGCACCTCCTCCACGCAAATCATCTGGCTAACTCTGACGTTGCAACAGACCGGTCTGTTGTGAGCCTTCCAACTTTGGCTCTGCCTGCTTCCTTGTCGCTTGCGTACGTTTCCCTCCCACCAGTCAAGGTCCTCATTCATGTTCGTTCTAACAATCCAGCAGGGTTGGTGTGGTTTACATGTTCTGTGCGGTCGGAGTCTACGTTTAAGATACCCTCGAAATCTGTACCATAATTCTTTCCTTCGTACAAAAGCAATTCGATTTCTCTTGACATTCCTCGTTTGCACCCCCACCGACCAGCATGGATGCACCACCAGACCCCCCTATCTTTCGAGCCGTCGCCAGCTCCACCAGACTTCTCTATCAGCTCCTCAAAGCGATCAATTTCACCAGCAAAGTCCATGTCGAGATCACCGAGAAGGGAATCCGCTTCTCGACCGACCACGCCAGAGTGATGCAAGGTGTCACCCATTGGGACAAGTCTCTCTTCACCTCGTACACCACAAATATCCCCGCCCCCGAAGAATCCAACAGCAACCCCGACGACGAAGACGATTCCCCTCCCCCTTCGGTAATATTTCAACTATCTCTACCCGCCCTCTTGGAGACCCTCCAAATCTTTGGCGCCGCCGACGCCGCTGCCCGCCAAGCCAGATCAGACATCGATCCCTATCGCAGCACCAACCTCCGCAACAACCGCCCCGACGCCTTCTCTAACCAGACCCTCGGCATGAGCAACGGCACTTGCTCGCTATCATACAACGCCGAGGGTGACCCTTTCAGCATCATCCTTGAAGAAGGCGGCGTAAAGACCACCTGCAACCTCACAACCTATGTGGCCGAAATCCCGGAGGACATCCCCTTTGATATCGAAGATTTAGGATTCAAAATCATCACCCAGGCCAGGTGGTTGTTAGATGCCCTGGCTGAACTTGCGCCTGCCTCCCCGGAAAAGTTGATAATTACGGCTAGCAAAGCAGCGCCTTATCTCAAGCTGACAAGCGTAGGGGGTGCTCTGGGGAGCGGGGGTATTGATTTTGCTCAGGGGAAGGACTTGCTTGAGACCTTTTCGGTGAGGAAGAAGAAGTGGAGTCAGGCTTTCAAGTTTGATATGCTCAAGGCGGCGAACGAGGCGATGAGGATTGCGTCAAAGGTTAGTTTGAGGGGGGATGGGCAGGGGGTGTTGAGCATGCAGTTCTTGGTCGAGGTGGGCGGGGAAGGGGGAGGTGTGTGTTTTTTGGACTTTAGGTTTGTGCCTTATGCTGATAGGGATGATGAGGAGACGGAGAGCGAAGAGGATGGGGAGGAGGAGGAACAGGGGATGGAGGTTGATGGGTAGGGGGGTGGTTTTGTGCGACATCCGGTGTGACAGCCAATGGTGTGGCTCTTTTGGTAGACAAACAAAAGAGGCAATGAAGCTTGGTTGAACCCAGCGACTCACTTTGACTCCGTGAGAGCAAGTATCAGGAAACCTCATCAGATACTTTCAATAAGTTCTGTGCCTTTTCCTTGACACCTGGAGATCTCTTGATGCCAAAACATACCCAATAATCATGTCTAGCGCGGATGTTGCCAACTCTGGAATCGAATGCTCCAAGTGGACAGACAGCCAGATCATCACCTATGTCATGGATTGATGGAATGTTTGTCATTACTGGGTACTAGGAGAGTGAGAGTGGGGTGTGGCTGTATGTGAATTAAGAAGTGTTTTTTATGGGGGAGTTTCCGAAGGTGAGATGGATTCACAAGACTACCTACGTGAGGGCTGGCTTGGGGCGGAATTGGAGAGGGTGGGGAGAGGGGCGGTTTGTTGTTGTTGTTCACATGTCTAGTGGCTGTACCTCTCAAGTCTACGAGTCACACAGACTGGAGGCTCAGAAATCGAAAAGACATTAAGATCTCGTATTTCATAACAATGGCTATTATATCACAGGGGGTTCAACGCATTGGCTTCCGGGAAAAACAACCGAATAGTAACTAGCCCTCGACTGGCGATGACTGCATTCAAGAACCGCACTATCGACGGTCCAACAAGCTCCCTTACTTCATCTTCCGGCGGTATGTTGAAGTGGCCGTATACTAGTACCCTATCATAGTGATATTGCTTGTATTTCTGGCAATATTTCCTAGCCTTCGGCAGGTAGAAACTGTGAGGCTGTGGCAAAATGTCAAGCGAAGCGTCTGATGTAAGATGTCTACCACACTCAAGCTCCCGAAATCACACGACTTTTCAGCTTGGCTATTCCAAACAAGAGATTAAGGATGAAGCGTAATCGCCAGTCAGCTTACTTGAAGCTTGAACCTAACCCAGAACGCCGGGGTAGCAATGACGGGCGATGCGGCGATGGCGGCATGGAGATAGGCAGTAAGCTTTTGATACAGTCTGGACCAAGATTATTGGTCTGTTAGAAATTATTCAGCAGGCTGCATATCTGGTCTGGCTTATGCAATTCACCTAGGTCTGTTGATACACACTCAGCCTTCTAACATGAGCATAGATGCCGTTCCAGGCGACCTCCTCCCAGAGACCATGGCCTAGCTCATACAGCTGATATTCAAGACCAAGGAGATATAAAAAGGGCCATCGTGGCAACTGAGTCTGATATGGGTCCACAACTACTCACATCCCTCATCAATTGATCATCAGCATCTCATATTGACCAATCCTGCAAACATGTCCTACATTGAAGCTGCCTCAGGTCAGTACACCCGCTACACATTCCCTACCTGTGAGCTCTCTTCACACTGGGAGTCTTAACTAACCCACCGATATAGGTGGAGTTGAACTCTTCAACAAGGTCGTAGACGCCGTCAAAGGTGCCGTTGGTGCCGTCGAAGAGATCCAAGGCTCCGCCATCAGAATCAAGCGCGCCGCAGCCACCGAGGCTCTCAACGACCAAAATGAGTTCGCCGTCCGCGAGACCATCATCGCCAAGACCATCGACGCCGTTCACGGAGTAGCCCCCGGCTGCAACATCCTCATCGTGGCCGACTACGGCCGTGACAAGAAGCACTTCAAGGGCGAGTGGAAGACGCAGCCCAACATCGAGCTGGAGCTGCCCAACAACCAGGTTGCTCTGTATCGTCTTTACATGTTCAATTCGGGCAAGTATGACCGCCCCATGGGTCCGATCTGGGAGGCGAACTACATTCAGTACAGAGGTGCCAATGGTGGCGAGGTCAAGAGGGATACGCCGGTGGGCTGCATGTATTTGACGTTCCCGGATGGTGATGGGTTGGATCCGAATGCTGAGGATATTGAGGAGGAGGCTGATGACGGTGAGCCGATTCCGCCTGAGGGGGATGGTCAGGAGACCGAGCAGCAGCAAGGTGACGAAGAACAACCTGCTGAGGAGGAACCGCCCGCTCAGGAGGAACAGCCAGCCGAGGAAGCTGAGCAACCTGCAGAGGAAGCTGAGCAGCCTGCGGAGGAAGCTGAGCAGCCGGCCGAAGAGGAGCAGCCTACCGAGGAGGGCGCTGAGGAGCAGTGAGAAGTCGCTGTCTGGAATGTTAGCTTATCTCACTCTCTCTGTGTGAATGCTACCTACCCTAACCCTTGAAGATGAAGCGAAAACCAGGGGTGGCCCAAGCTTCTCATGATGATCTGACCCCAAACTAGAGAGCTTCACAAACCTCAAACTGGCAGTACCAATACGACTTGAACTTGCCAAGGGTCTATCTATGGCTCATTGTATCATGTATTTAGTCATGACCACCGTGGGATTAGGAGCTAGAAATTCTTTGGACAAGCTGAATTCTTAACCTCCTGCTTGCCCCGCTCTGACCTAGCTCCAAACCAGCATGAGTGTGATCAAACAGATGTGATGGCCGCGACCTGGAGATCACCTTGCCACGAGTCTCTCTGTCTGTGCCGAGAATAAAAGCTATAAAAGGCCATCTATTCGCTGTCTTTATCAGCAGCCTCGCTTCTGGGTCAAGTTATGCATGCAGCACAAGAAGCTTGAACCAACACCAACACCACCAAGACGTCAGGTACCCCGCGATTGCGCCCCTGCCCCTGTTCGAGCTCCCCCCTTTTGTACCACCCGCAGCATCATCCCTACCCCGCAATTCCCAAACACAGATACCACCACCACCACCACCACCACCACCAACACTTCCACCCTAACGTTCAATTCATACCTTGAACCTCAACAGCCTGTCCGCCTTATCACAAGTACCACCGAGCCCACAGAACCTAAAACACCACCGCCAAAATGGTCGAACGCCCCAACAAACCCTCCTCCCTCGTCGCGACCCCGGGCCTGCCCCCCCAGCCAACAGTCTCCTTCTCCGACGACAACTCCCTCGTCACCGCCACCCTCCCCACCGGCGAGTCCATCACCGTCCTCCTCTACGGCGCCACCGTCATCTCCTGGAAGGACTCCTCCTCCTCGGAAAAACTCTGGCTCTCCTCCGCCGCCAAGCTCGACGGCTCCAAGCCCGTCCGCGGCGGCATCCCCCTCGTCTTCCCCGTCTTCGGCCCTCCCCCCTCGGACCACGCCCAGACCTCCTCCCTCCCGCAGCACGGCTTCGCCCGGACGTCCAGGTGGGAGTTCCTCGGGAAATCCACCAGCGAAAGCTCGGGGAATCAACAGACGGGGGATCTGTCCGTCAAGCTGGACTTTGGTCTGTCGAGCGCGGCGGGCGGGCTGGATCCGAAGGGGAAGGAGGCGTGGGGGTACAAGTTCAACCTGATTTACAGCGTGACGCTGAACAGGAGGGATCTGACGACGAGCTTGGTGGTGACGAATGATGATGAGAGGGTGTTTGATTGCCAGGTGCTGATGCATACCTACCTTAGGGTCAATGTACGTCTCCCCCGTTTTTTTCTGAACAAAAGAAAAAAAAGAAGAAGAAAAAAAGAATGCTGATTGAAAATAGGACATTACAAACGTATCCATCTCCGGCCTCGACAACTCATCTTATATTGACAAGGTCGACGCCGCCTCCACCAAGACACAGTCAGGGGAGATCAGGATTGAGGGGGAGACCGACAGGGTGTACACCGCCGATGGGCCGGTCACTGTGTCCGAGGGTGGCAAGACTCTCTACACTGTCACGAGGGACAACCTCTCCAATGTGGTCGTCTGGAATCCCTGGATCGAAAAGGCCCAGGGCATGGGCGACTTTGAGCCAAAGGACGGGTACAAGGAGATGCTCTGTGTTGAGCCAGGGTCGGTGGGCGGCTGGCAGACTCTGGAGAAGGGAGATGCGTTTGAGGGAGCGCAAACTATCACTTTGGGAGCCTGACTGAGGGCTGTTCTCTGAGAATGGGAACGATGATGATGACAGGATGTGATGATGATTCAGCCATGTGACTTTTCGGGAAGACAAAGTAGACGATGTGTTTTCTGCCTTTGCTGTGACTCGGTGTTATTGCTAGAGCTTTTGGAAGAAAAATTAAAATTCTACCAATTCGGTCTTCGCCATTAGGTTGCCATGTTTTGAATGCTGTCTTGCGAGCAAATATCAAATTCTATTAGACAACAGGGATGAAGCTATACAGATAGACGTCTAAACTATTCAAAAAGATCTAAAAGCTCTGGGAAGACCCTCCTAGGTAGCTAGCAAAGCGGACATCATTGGCGTGCCGCTCCAGTGCCTCCCGCATTTTCTGGCTATACACCTGCTCCTGAGCCTCCAGCTGCACCTGTTCGGGGGTGACTGATTCCTCTTCCTCTTTTTCAAAATCACTAGGCACAAACCCAGGCTGGCTCGAGAAACTCAGCAGACCCAGCTTCTCCCCCGTCCAGAAGAGCAAGTCATTGTTATTGACTTGCACATTGTCATTTCCTCCCACGGCTGCGGATCTTGTAGGAAGCAGCTTCCTCGCCAGATCGCCCGATCCAGGCATCGAAGCAAAGATGGAGGGTCCCTCGGTTCTCTCGCTGTGCCCAATCTTGTGCCGGCGCACTTCGGTGAACCCGTCGCGCTCAAACCACTTTACGTAGCCCATGCCATCTGCCACGGCGAGACAAGAGCCGTGATTTACGACGGACATTAGTTTGGAGTGGGCGCATGTCTGGCGGTTCCTGGCTGGTTCTCCCACGGGTGGTAGACCGTAGAGCTCGAGAGATCCCTTTGACTTGTATTCGCCACATGCGATGAGGGTTCTTCCGGGGCCAGACTTGGACTTTTCCACTTGCTCAAGGGAAAGGCGAGCGTGGCGACGGGCTTGAGAGTCTTCGTAGGAAAAGGGGTAGGGCAGAGAAGTCATGCTGCAGAGATTGGCGCCGGAGTAAACCGTTCCCTTGATACGGGAGAATTGGCGGCGGTCGTAGTGTAAGATGCTTTTGAAGCGACCGGCGACATAGATATCGTCGGATAGGCTGTCAGGTTGGCCTTCTACTGGGAGATGGAGGATGCTCACGGGCCCTGGCTGGGCAAGGGGGACGTAAGGAGGCAAAGGCGAATCGTCAAACAGCTGTCGGTATGGATCTTGGTAGATGTCTTCGAGCTGCACTTTCGTCCCGTCAAAAGCATCTACCGTGTCAACGACATCGTTCCGAGGTGGGGTTCTAGACCGGTAATCATGGAGATGAAGGCCGAGGCTTGTGCCGACCGTGAGGGGGACGGCCGGACTGGCAACTGACAGAGTTGCGATAGACCATGGGAATGTTTCACGATGTATGACTGAGAGTGTGGGTAGGTCAACCTCGATCAGGTCTGATAGACGTCGTTGTCAGCCAGATTCAATTGAATGAAATCAGCAACACTCACATTGCTGTACCGCGAAAAATGCTCTGTGCCTCTGGCTGTCCACGCTCACACACTCGGTGACACCAGAATCTATCTGGCTAGATCTGGTCTTCGGGCCGGCAAACAAGATACCAGGCCGGCTCCGAGCAACGATAGCGCCCCTTCTCGTAGTAGAACTGCCACTAACATGCCAGAGACAGACACCCCCATCATCAAGGGGAGAGACCGCCAGTACCTTTCCGTCCAGGCGTTCTTCACCCTCAGGATAGTACAAAGCAACCCCCCTGGCCTCGACGAAGTCGGCTGCTGACCTAGACTTGGTCCCAGTGACTTGAGTGTACGGCATTTGAAACCACGATACAGCTATCGGACCTTGCCGACGTATGTATTCATCGTACCAGGAGACCTGTTCAGTAGGAAAGATTGGGTCCCAATTCGCAGTGATTCGAACTCGTTCTTTCTCCAAACGTTGAGAACTGCTGATGCGATCTCCGTCTACCTCCAAGCCAGAGATGGACTTTATCCAGGAGTCTTCATTTGTATCCCCGTCTTCCTCTGAAGGGGCTCTCACCCCATTGGCGGCTTGAAGGAGAGCATGGTTGAGATCTTGCAATCGAAGCCGACTACGAAGCGAAGTGAGGTAAGACGACTCTCGAAAACATCTTGCACGCCAGACGACATCATCACGAGCGATCTTGCTGAATTCTCGGGAGACGCGTTGAACAGAGACAAGTTCTGGTGGTTCGAGGACTGGTGGCCATCTGTTAACTTTGGTTCAGGCGGGGGGTGCAAGATCTTGAAAACCACAGTGTGGACAAGGGTATTTCACTTCTCCAATACTTGTGGCAACTTTGACACAGGAACTCCAAGGCAATTCGACAAACCAGCAAGTTTCCCCTCATGGTCTACATAACCGGGTTTGCAGTACCGACCGGTTTGTCCACGGCATGGAAGGGGTTGGTGGTAAGCAACTCGGTAGAAGTGGACCCTGACTTACATGACAGGATGTGGAGCAAAAGCTCTTTAGGCAAGCCCCCCAAACTTGCCATGGCGTCTGGTCTTCCAAATGTCTTGGGCAACCTCTGGAAAAGAAGGAATCTAGACTAGGATCTAGGAGAATGGGCGCTTGTGAAAGGGCATCGGAGAGTCAGGAAAGAAACAGCTCATTGCACAAGGGAAGGGAGGCATCCTCGGGTGCTCGTGGAACAGAGTTCACAAGAGATGGTCTTTGGGGCGTAGGACTTTGTTCCAGGAATCGAAGCTTCAGGAACAAACCCTACTACCCCAATGCGAACCAGTGCCCCTGCCGGCTGGGAAGTGCCAGGCCCCACAACCCCGCTCGGCGTGATGCCCTGTCAAACATTGAGCATCTCCACACCAACCAATAGATAAGCCCTACGCCGATCAACCTGCTCGTCCGATAAGGCACCAGTTACACAATGGAGGCTGCCGTGGTGCCACTATGCCCGATTCGGCCAACAATCCAATCCAGGAGATTTCTTATCACGAAGTCTCTTTCAACGACATTCGGTTTTCTCACATCAGATGGCTACAGTAGAAATTAGGTGCGGCATCTGCTGCCCCCAAAACGACACCTGTTACGACACGAGCACGCCATGAAGCGCGGGATTAGTTGCGCGGCCCCGCATCGCTGCGTTCCACAATCGAGCAATCGGCGCCCAACCCTCAAATAAAGCGATTCCGACTGGCCTTCAAGGTTCCTGCGGCGAGGGGCGCCTGTGTTGTGTGGCCCGTAGTTGGTGGGTTATGTTGAGCTTGGTGATGCGGATAGGCTCGGGAGACCTGGGCAGGAGAACCATCTCCCGCTTTGGCCAGCTGCCTGCCGCTTGTAACACTGGTGGCCTTTGTCAAACCATCAGATGTCACTCACAAGGGCTGGCTGATACCTATGTGTACTCAACAGGTATCACCAAAACTTCGATACTATCCTACCGTGAGATTTTTGGAGGACCGTTGGGACCCACCGCTATGCCAATGCTGTACAACTTTGGTTCCTGGGCAACGGCTAGTTACCTAGCCAAGTAAACAAACCCCTTTTCACTATGCACATAGGTACCTAGGTGCCTTTCATCAATGTCCCCTGATACTTGGAAGCATAGAAATTCCAACAAGGTTGTCGAGTTTGCTACAATCTGCGTTCCTGGTAGTTCTCGAAGGCAGTCGTCACACTCGATGGGCTGGTCTGGCTCAACTTGGTCGTGTTACAGACCAGCGACGGCAGCAGTGTCTGGCTTCGGGGTCTCCTGTGTGGGAAATTGAGTATCTCTCATAGCAGAAGCCATATGGCTGTCCTTCACCTTCTGTTGGAAGAAAGCTTGATTGAGGGTATTGAACTTCTTCGAACGGGGTGTTCTGCCTTGGGCTGGCTTGGTGAGCTCTGAGCTTGTGTCGGGTTGAGGTGACTCCCATTTGGGAGGAAAATAGAAGGGGTGCATGGTAGCTAGTTAACACTGGAAAGTGGTTGGGCCTTTTGAGCGATAGGGGGTAGCTGATGTAGTAAAGAGTTTCTTCAGCTACTGTTTGACAAGTTTGAGGAACAGTGGATAAATGAATATATTCTCTCACTTGCAGGTGTATAACTTATATATCTGTGAGCGTATGTGCCAAATACAAGCAAGCCAAAGCTGCCAACGCCACCTTTCAAGACCAAAATCCTTGAGCGATTCTTCACAAGCGGAGAACACTGCCAATCGAATCCAAAAGCAGTAAATGGCAATAACCCCGAAAGTCTGTGCAGGAAAGAATTACGGTTTGACACAAACAAATTCCAAAGTAGCCAGGCCGTGCATCTGACGATCCGGAGATGATGATGATGTTGTGTGCAAGAAGATATGCGCACGGACCAATTAAGGGGCTTGTTGACATTGTCAGTTGTTAGGAGAGTGATGTAGAAAGCACTCCGGTGTCTGGGTATATGTGTCCCTTGCCGAGTTGGACTCATGACCGGTTTTTTGTATGTGTCCTGAATTTGACGTCGGACGACCCCAGGCCGAAGGGTCTGGCTGATTGACATGACAGCATGAAGGCGCCGAGATGGGATGAGTGAGCATGAAAAATGACCTCTCCGGGGGGAGACAACCGGGGTAGAGGGGTAGTGACGAATTGGGCTTGCTCCGGGGGTGTTACTAGGGGCGCAGATATCTCTTTGGCAGTCCACAATATTTTCTTCTCTCACTCATTCTGTATTCGCGTTGCCATCCTCTTCCCTCCTCTTCGTCCTCTCACACAACCACCACACAGCCTTCCAACAACCTCCAACAGCTGATATAGAACAACAAGGTCAGAGCCAGCACACTTTTAGTCAAGTAGTCGATGTTCTTTGTTTGATCTCTCTCATCAAGAACGTCGTTTGTGCTTGCGATTGGTGCTCCTCCAGAGCAAGGGCACAAAAGACCAAGTAAGTTGCTTCCTCGGGACCCACTCACTCTTGAAAGTTATCAGGCAATGCAAACCTGGGCATCGGAATATTGGCGCAATTATTGCTTTTTGGAGAGATGTGTAGTGCTGCGCATTGTACGGCTCTTATCGCGGCCCTTGCTGCCCTGCCACACCTTCCCAGTTATCCTTCAACCAACCTTCTCGCTTTGCTTCGGCCAATGACGCTTGCCGGTTTTGTCAACAGCGCAGTTGCTAATTCTCACGGAGTCGCAGCTTCCCCCAGATTCCTACCCTCACGACTTCCTATCCTGTGGTTCGATATTTCCGCTGCAGCGTCTTCTCTGTCGATCTTCCCATTGTGAACAGCTGAGGTAGGTTTATTTCTTCTGCTCTAGTCGCCCTCGTGTCAGTCTGAAAGCGTCTCCATTTTCAAGAATGAGAACTGACTGGGCTTCCTCCTCAGAAACCACCGAGTATGATTGGAAAGGACGACCCAGGCGCTGGGGCCTTGCCCACCAAGGGTGATCCACCACCTGAGGGTTCGGCTGCAATCGTCCCAACTGGACCAGGCCCCAAAAGATCAATCACCCCCAAGGGCACACTCTTCACGAATCTGGGCGACGCTCACCTAGCCATCACGGCCAGAGTGGCAGCCAAAACCGCCGGCCAAGCTGTTCCTACTTCGCCGGTCAACACCCCCCCTCACCAGTTGCCGATTGAGCCTCTTCATGAGCTCCGTCCCAAAGACGACTTGCCGCTGGCATCACACATGGAGTTTGTCAAATCCTCCCACATTGTCAACGGACGATGCTTGACCGGCTATGCTCCCAACGTACCAGTTGTCGGGAACAACCATGACGGCGGCTCGCAAACTTCCTTGACACCATCTCCTGACCCCATCCCGTCCAGTCCATATGAAGATT
Organism: Cercophora samala; assembly: GCA_030512305.1. Taxonomy (NCBI): domain Eukaryota; kingdom Fungi; phylum Ascomycota; class Sordariomycetes; order Sordariales; family Lasiosphaeriaceae; genus Cercophora; species Cercophora samala. The sequence goes on along the minus strand of JAULSY010000044.1, from coordinate 202,698 downwards.
TCAACCCTGATCTAGATTGGGTACATGGCCCTGGTCCAGAGATTTGCTCCAAGCGCCGGCCAAGAGAGACCGGAAGCACGGTTGAGAACATTTATCGACAATACCTTCCTTCAGAACCCTCCACCGTGGAGCCTCAGTCTGTCGTTCATAGTTCGCCGCCCATCAACAGAGCGCAACCTCAGTCGCCGGAGAGCACTCATGGGAAGAGCAACGAAGACCACTACATTTTGGCTCGTTCGTTGACCAAGCCTAACCATGCCGGTGATGGCATCAATCTGGGCAAACAACGTCGCAAACTTTACGATACAGCCGGCGATGCTCCCAGCATTCCTCTCCCAGAACTTCCAGCGACACGGCGCTCCACCCAATACTATCCATTGGCCAACAGTCATCTCCAAGAGCATGATGACCCTCCAACTCCGTCAGGGATGTCGCTTTCCAATACCCAAGTGTTACTCGACAGCTACAGTGATGACAATCAGCTTGCTCAACATGAAGACTTTTCAGAAGAAGCTGTGGTGGTTGGGGACTCACCAAACAGCGGGTTCGATGGCGCTGGCATGGAACCGTCATCACATCATGCCCACGGACTGCTGAGACAGAGGCTTGACAGGCTACATTACGCATGCAACGCCGGTTTTACCGAGTTTTCCACAGGCGCGCTTACTTCGGAGTCGGACGAAGACCCATTCAAGTACGATCGCAAGTCTTACAAGGCCTTCCTTCAGCCGGTTCGAGAAAGAGAAGTAAGCCTGGCCCTCCAGCAGCTGACTGGTATCACGGAATCAGCGACACCAGTCGACGAGAACAACGATGCGAAAAGCCCGTTCGGATCGCCTTCACTGTTTCCACAGGACTCTGGACAGGCCCCACTACAAAGTAAAAACCCGTACCTGAACCAGCTGCGGTGCTACAAGGCTGCAGAAGTTGAGGACGCTTGGGAGGATCAAGAGGATCCAAACGAAGTCAAAATTCCGGTTCAGCGTCCTTCTAGCTTTGCACCAGATCCTCAACCTGAGTCTTCAACTCAGAACCGCAATCTGACTCAGGACTGGAGAACCAGTTTCCACAATGACCATTTCCACCAAACCCAGAGTGAAGGGGGCGACTGGGAAACTGTTGGATCAAATTTGGGGGGTCAGTTTGGCAGCAACCTTGCATGTGCCTCTGGTACTGGTTTGAGTGGAAGCCCGGGCATCAAGGTCACCAGTGACAGCATTGCAAACTACTCAGACTGCAGCTCCTTCGGTCCGTCCCCCTACGATGCCTTCACGTCTACTGAGCGGATTCTTCAACACCCGACCGGCGACTTGAACCCTAGCAACCAGCTGTTTCGAAACATAAAAGACACAGGGCGCCCAGTTTTCCTTCCAAAGCCACGAGTACATCGTGCCAATGGCTATCCCTTGGACTCGGTTCGACATTTTACCGATGCAACTACAACTGCTAGTGGCGCTACGACCAGAAGTGCTCTTCTGGAGAAGATCAGTGCTCGTCTGCGTCGAAATAAAGAACAGCAAAAGACAGCCAGCCCCTTTCAAGTCCTCCCTGATGATTCGATGACTCATCCTTCTGATGGTTATGAGCTGAAGGATCTCGGTTCTGGCCCGGGTGCCATCAACAACAGGGTCGGCGCCTCAGGTCTGAACAAGGAGAATCGCCTTACTCCTCCCAATCAGGAATCAAGTCTCATGGCGAAAGAATCGCCAACTCTTTTCAGTTTTCCACTCATCACACTACAAGAAGCCGTGAAAAAGCAAGCCATCAAAAGGGCCAGTGGAGAAGACGACATTACCCTGACCACCAACAGAACCCGCCAGGACTCCAGTGTTCTGTCTTCCAGAGCGACGCAGAGAACTACTCCGCCAACTCCCTGTATGGCAAAGCCACAACAATACTCGCCTCCAACGCACAGTCTCGCAAGACCTCCTCCCACACATCTTCGTCGGCCCACTGGTTTGGGAATCCCTGACACTGCTACTCCATATCCTGCATATCGTATGGACAAGGGGTTCGATGTGGACGAGCAAAACCTTTCCATTGTGTCACCCCTCAGTAGTGGCAGTCCGCCCATCTACGGGCGAGCAGTTTTCCCTCGCTCCTGTCGAAATCCCTTCGGCGATGTGCGTGCCGACCCTCCTGGAAACTCTACGAGAAGCAGCTATGGGTTTCCGGTGATGTTGCGCAGGTCAGCTCACAGGAGAAAGACGACTCGCGAGAGGGGGGATGTACTCCGCCAAGCCAAAGAGTCCCCTGAGCCCGGCCCTGTTGTTGACCCCGAGACTGCAGAGGCATTCGTTCTGTCGGGGGACGATGCATACATCTCGTCGGACAACCAGAGAAAGCGTCAGCTGTTCTACTATGGTGCTCTTGCCATGTGCATTTTCCCATTCCTGACTTTGTTGGTCTACAATGGTGCTTTCGATCCTCTTCTTGTCTGGTGGACTGAAGCCGAGGTACGCCGGATGACTGGCAGGCAGCGTCACGTTGTTGGCATTGTTGGAAGCACCATTGCAGCTGTTTGGCTGGCTGCCATCGCCGTTGTTGTTACTCTTCTTGTCAGCGCAAAGGCTTGAATAGTGGTATTATCCTGACGAGCTACTTTCTACTCGTGATCAGAGAGTTTGTTTGCATCAAGGAAATTTGGAGGATCTTTGGGGAGATTTCTTGACAGTTCTTGGTCAGGTTTTGTGTCTCTTTGCGTCATTTTTGACATGGGTGTCATGGAAAGAAACGGAATTTCCCTGATAGCGAAGCTGTCAGCTTTGTGAGGTGGATGGCCTTCTGTTTGAGCTAATTCGCGGCACATGTCTGGCAACAAGAGGAATTTGGAGCTTTTCGGATTTTGGAAGTTATATTTGAGGTGTCGCTATGATGAAAATGCTGGAGTTTATGGAAGGGTACAGGAACGTCTAAAGGGGGGATTTTTAAGACGATTTGTACGAGGATCAAGGGCCAAGACCATTACGGGACCCTCTACAACATCTCGAGAGAGGCCGGGTTATCGACAGATTGGACCCTGCTCTCACACCATCCGGCGGTCGGAGTTTTATCAGCAGTTATTTCTTTCCCGCATTTTCCTGTCGACTGGTACATGATATCCAGCAACTGTTATTTGTCAACATTTTATTGCCCGCTTTCTGTGATGATACAGAAGCGTCATATCAGTTACGATTGGCTCCTATAACGGCACCCGTTTTTCTTACTCTTTGAATCAGCCGCTATTTTAGTAACGGGTCTGGACAGCGTCCTTTCATATTCGGAGTAAGGCCGTGAGGATTGGGGTTACATCGGCGAGTTGAGAGTTGGGGGTTTGGGCATTCGTTTGGGGATAAGGAAGGGTCTGGAGGGGAAAAGGATGGTATGAAATGAAACGGAAATATCTTGTCTCTCCTGACAGGGACCAAACAAAGCGTTGTATTCATTTCAATTGTTTATGCGAGGCGTGTTTTGCTGGTTATTGTGTTTTTGAGTTTTCGTTGATTTCTTCCTTTTGTTTCGCTTTTTTGGTTCGTGGCCCTTTTAGGGGCCAGAACCGGGCTATGCCTCCTTCCTGGTGGGATGTTGAATCGGAGGTATACTGGACATGCAGTGTTTATTTATTATCGGGCTCGTTGATTTCTGAATGTATGCGGCCTTGCATTAAGTTGGTGTGCCGGAATTTGCGATGAGTTTTGTTTGTGTAATTGGGTGGCTGTCTGCCCGGGCAACATGGCATGTTGCTAGAGATGTGGTGGATAGCAGAACCAAAACTGATTATTGTAAAACTCTCGGATCCATGCAATATTTGGTTGTGACTGCATGATATAAAACGCTGTGCTAACTGATGGTAGAATTGTTAGTGCCTGAAGGTATCCCATGAACGGAAGGGACCGAACCTACCCGAAACACCAGTCTATCTCTGAACCTCTGAGGAACACATGGTTGTCCGACCTCTCTGCTCTCGTCTTTTATACATCTTGTATACTATTTCCCCCTCTCCCCCTTTTTCATACCCCTCAAAAAGCAGGCTGCAAGAACGCCCTGATCGTCTTGACGGCATCGCCATCATTCTGCTTCAACAACTCTGTTGCCCTCGCCTTGGTGACCTCGAGCTCGGCGACCTGTTTACTCCCGGTTAGCTTCCCCCATTTGCTTTTCCTTGTTATTGTGGTTGTGGCCGCCTTGGGCCTTGCTTGGAGGGGTTTAACCGACCAAAAGCGCGACATCCCCGGCATCGACCTTGACTTTGCTCTTCGCCGCGGCCTCGGCGGGGGCCTTCTTCTCGGAGACGGAGTTGAGGGCGTTGGTGGCGGCTGCTTGGTCGACCTGGGCCGAGTCGGTGTTGTTGTCGGCTGAGGAGTCGAGGTTGGAGAGGGCGGCGGCTGCTTTGCGGTCTTCGGCCGAGGTGGGCTTGGAGGTGGTTTCGATGTCGTCTGTGGCGCCTTCGTGGACGGTTGGGGGTTGGGGTTCGGCCATTTTGGTGGGTATAGAGTTGGGAATTGGGTACTGGATTGGGGATGGGTGTATAAACGGTTGAAATTGGGGATGGTGGTGATGGTGGTGATGTTGATGTCGGGCAAGAATAAGCAATGTGGGGTTGAGGGGCAGAGAGCTTTGGAGGTTGATGCGCTAGGCTGGATATGGGTTAGAGGAGTGGATGTGGGCGGAGGAGATCCACTCTTATTCAGAGGAGCAGGGCTGGTGATTGGTCAATTTGGGGGGTGGGCTTTCTTTGTTAAGAACGGAGCATGCGTGCGATGCAGACCCTGGTACCCTTGTGACGATCATTCTTGGGTCTGGCGAGAGAGCACAGAAGAGGTCAGATTTCGTTTTGGGAGGGGGATGAGTCAAATGTTTCTTGATCTTTTTGGGATGAGATTAAGCTGAGAAGAGCAACTTGGATTTGAGCTACGTGGAACTTTTTGGGTATATATTCCCACACAATTTTGACTTTTTTTTCTTGGATATCTGAGTCCAACGGCCACCGTCTTTTTTGTTCGGTCAACAACAACGGCTTTTTGTGGTGGGGCAAAAAAAGAAGGTTTCGAGAAGCATCAACTATACGGCACTCATACTCATATTCAAAACCCGTCGAGATGAGCTCAACGACACCAGAGTGGACTCCCGACTCGTGGAGGTCGAAACCCGTCAAGCAATGCCCCGAGTACCCCGACCAAAAGGCCCTTCAAAAGTCTCTTGCTGAGCTCAAGAAGTTGCCCCCCATCGTCCACCCAAGGGAGATTGTCAAGCTCAAGGAGCACCTTAGGGATGTGGCCCAGGGCAAGGCTTTTTTGCTGCAGGGCGGTGACTGCGCTGAGCTGTTTGACTACTGCCAGCAGGACGTCATTGAGTCCAAGATTAAGCTGCTGTTGCAGATGAGTCTTGTGCTCATCTGGGGCGCTGACAAGAGGGTGGTGCGCATTGGGCGCATGGCTGGACAGTATGCGAAGCCGCGGTCGAGTCCCATGGAGATGGTTGATGGGAGGGAGGTTCCCTCGTTCAGGGGTGATATCTTGAACGGGTTCCATGTTGATGAGAGAGAGCTGGATCCTAACCGCTTGGTCAAGTAAGAAGACTCACCTTGCCCCCCACTTTTACAATTAGATGCTAACACGCATTCCAGGGCTTACCATCACTCGGCTGCCACTCTGAACTACATCCGTGCTGCCATCTCCTCCGGCATTGCTGATCTGCATCGCCCTCTCGACTGGGGTCTTGGTCATGTTCGCGATCCCGCCCTGAAGGCCAAGTACCAAGAAGCAGTTACCTTCCTCACCGACATGCTACGCTTCATGCAGACCATCGGCGCCGACAAGTCTCACAACCTCGACACCGTTGACCTCTTCACCTCCCATGAGGGTCTCCTGCTGGAATATGAGCAATCCCTTACCCGCCTCCTTGATACCCCTTCCGCTCCAGGCACCCCTTCCAAGAAGGAGTACTACGACACCTCAGCCCACTTCCTCTGGATCGGCGACCGCACCCGCCAACTTGACCACGCCCACGTCGAGTTCTTCCGCGGCATCGCCAACCCTCTCGGTGTCAAGATCGGCCCTACCACACCCGCCTCCGACCTGCTGGACATGCTCCGCACCCTCAACCCCGACCGCGAGCCAGGCAAGATTACCCTCATCACCCGCTACGGCGCGTCCAAGGTCGCCGACTTGCTCCCCGCGCACATCCGCGCGGTGGAGGACTCGGAGTACAAGCAGACGGTGGTCTGGCAGTGCGACCCCATGCACGGCAACACGCAGTCAGTCAGCGGGGGGATCAAGACGAGGAGGTTCAGTGACATTTTCAGTGAGCTGCAGCAGACGTTGAGGATTCACAAGGAGCAGGGGAGCTACCTGGGGGGTGTTCACCTGGAGCTGACGGGGGATGCGGTGACGGAGTGTTTGGGGGGCAGTGAGGGGTTGGATGAGGATGACTTGTCGACGAATTACACGAGCTTTTGCGATCCAAGGTTGAATGAGAAGCAGGCGTTGGAGTTGGCGTTTTTGGTGGCGGATCATTACAGGAGTGAGAGGAAGGAGAGGAGGGAGGGGGCGTAGAAGATCTCTTTTTTCTCTTTGGGATTTGGGGGTTCAACAGAGAAGAGTTAGGGAGAGTAGTTGGTAACTGGAGCAATTGTGCATCATTCTATGCATTTTGACTATCCCCTGAGACTCAAGAAGTGCTTTTTGATGTGTTCAAAGGTCTATAGGGTGTTTTCTAAGGATATCAATCTCGAATTTCTTGGACTCCTAGATCGCTGGCTTCATAACGGAGTGTCTTCCTGCCTGAGTGCCCCTTTCTTATACGGCTCCTCATTTGCGGCGATTGTAGGATCAGCATCTTTTCGAAACTGCTGTGATATTATGAGGCTTTTCTTTGGCACGGTGGACAGGGCGGGCAGCATTGCCGGCGTGGGTCATGACTTGTAGCCAGTCCTGGTCCGGCACGTGGCTGTCAGGCTTTTACACAGTTGATGATGGGCAAACAGCGTAGAAATAGCGAGTAAACCACCGAGCACCATGATTACTTTTATACATCATCTATGGCTGTTTTGAGGGTATCGGTATTTCCGGGCGTATGTCTTAATTAGCAGGCAAATCATAAGATCTTGCTTTGCTGTGTTTCGTCAACTCCAGGCGTATAAGTTCACGATGTGTGTTGATATGCACGTCAGGTTGTCAACCTTATTGTCAGCCCCAGACGGCTGTCTCAGTGCTCGCCGGGGGCAATTGGAAAAGACAGCGCATAAAAGCATGCGACAGTCCGGGAATCCAAGGCGGCCAATGGACGTGATGGTCCCGGTGACAGGAGCCAATCGCCGAGGGACTGGATCACCATCGTTGGTGTTGCGCCGCTCGGGGTGTCGGGTAAGGGTAGATGGACAGCGGGACGGGAAGCCTCGTGCTCTGGCTGGTTGAAAAATCGACAGAGATTTCCATCGCGGTGGCCAATCTGGGGTCTGAAGGGTCATTTTCCACAACTGCCGTCTCCGCCTGTATCTTGTCTCTGCGGCGGTTGGAGGTTTGGGCTCTGTTCAACCTCAGTGCTCTGCTTGCCCCAGTGGAGTGCCCGGGCCTATCAGTGGCCTGTGGGTAGGCGTTCATTAGCTCTCCCGCCCAGCAAGTCACCTGCGTTGGGGCACGTGCATGGTGCTCGCTGAACTGGAACATCTCCTCCTCGCGGGCCTGTCCCCAGTCACCCAGTTCATCACCACCTTGCAGGCTTGCATCGTGACATTGGAGATGGGATGGAGGTTTCTTCCAGCCCGTGACACTAGTGCTGCAGGTGCTGGAGTGTGCACTTTGCCGCATTCATACCTACCGCCTCCCGAAGACAGCAAGCACACCGCCGAGCACCATGATGCATTTTTTCCACCTTCGTCGTTTGCTGCTCTGGTCTTGGCCAGCTGCTTTTTCCCCGCCTATGACACTGTCCAGACCGCCTCCAACTCGCTCATATCTGCTGATTGACGGCCGCGGACGATTCAAATGACCTTCAAAATGGATCAGACGGGCCGGGAAATGCAGAATCAACAGAATCCACCGCGTATCCCATCCAGAAACGCACGCCTATATGGGCATTGATCCACGGACGATGGTCTGCTGGCGCCGTCTTCCTCCATTGGTCTTGGGTGACGAAACTGCGGGCCACTAAACCAAACAGCTGGACCAACTGCGAGGAAGAAGGTGGTTTTCCGTTCGGATGACAGGGAAAAAAAGGTAGGTGCTACATTCTCCTCACTCTCTCGCTCTTCTCGCTCCCACTCTTCCGATTCCGAACCTCTGTGTGAGACACCGGTTTCCGATCTGGGTTTTGCTGTCTTTTCCGGGCTCCGGATCCAGCATCTCGAACCTCTTCGTTCAGACTTTTGTTTTCTTTCAAGGGCTCTCAATACTTTGTCTCAATTGTGTGTTCATACCTCCACCCGCATTTTTCGGTCTTCATGGAGTCTTGACAAACAGACCTGCTCCTGTCGTGGTCTCTTTTTCTCTCTCTCCTGCTACCTCGAATTTGAGCATGTCCGATGGCTCGACCGGGAGGCGGGGACGAGCACCTGCCCTTCCCGTTTCCGGGCGGTCTGTATTACCCAGCCAAGCGGCGCACCGTCGACATCGATGCCGACGACTACAATGACCTCTACCGGGAACAGTCTCGCGTTAAGAGGCCAAGATACATACAATATGCCCACTATGCCGACACCGTTGCCTATCAAACGGCCATGGGCCAAAACGATCATACCGCCAACAATCTGAACCCCTTTGGAGCAGCAGGAGCTGGAGGAGGGGGCGGGGGAGATAGAGTTGCGGATTTGCCACTCCTGTACCACCCACACCCTCACCACCATTCATATTCCCCTCCAAGCGACCCCCGGCCCCACCACTCCCGTTCCCGACCATCCCTGTCCCCTGACCGTTCGGTCTCGGCTCCGGCCCCAATGGAACGGACCGCCTCGGGCCTCTCCATCCGCCCGGACCCCACAGAATCTCAGCAACGTTGTGGCTCTATGGAGCTCCTCGAAGATGCAGCAGCTGCCCAACGAGTCCGCGAGCATCTCGCCAACTTCACTCGACGCAACCCGGATTCAAAGCACGAACGAATTCTCAGGTCAATTATCACCCCCCGGGGCAGGCATGGCGAGCTCCAACCGCTTGACAACGACTCACTGGAGTCCATCTTTAGTGCCGCCAACGAGATCTTCTTCAACGGACGTCTAAGTCAGCGAGTGAGGTGGGATTGGTCTGATGAAACGAGTACGAGATATGACTGTCGGGTTATTGGCACAACTGCCTTGAGGAAGAAGACTGACAAGGGAGGGAGAGGGTTCGAGACCCTGATCGTGCTGAGTTCCACGATACTCAGGGACAAGAGGTATAACTGCCGGAGGTTGTTAATCAGCACGTTCTTGCATGAACTGATACACTGCTATCTGTTCATTTGCTGCGGTTTCAGGGCCAGGTGGGAGGGAGGCCACACAAGAGGGTTTAGAGAGATCGCCGAGATGGTGGACGAGTGGGCGGGCGAAGGCAGTCGGTTGTACCTGGGGAGGGTGGAGGCCGACTTGGAGTTGTTTAGGGTTGAGGGTTCCGAGGAATCAACGGACGGTTATTTTGCCCAGCAGAGGGGTAGGCAAGGTAGCCAGTATCCATGCTCGGGGCTGGCGGGACATCAGCAAGACCACTCAAGCGGCGATGCCGGTACACAGGAGGTGGTCAAATTTCAAGGAGGGCGGGATTTTGTTCAGATATTCCCAGAGGACCACAATCGTGGGAGGAGCATTGGGAGGAGCCCCAGCCGCCGAACAGACAGCAGCAATGCTTGGTGGCGACAGCAGAGAACTGTGAGGCCTAGCCCGCTGTTCATCACATATGGTGCAGGTACTGGTGGCGTCAGTTACGGCGCAGACGAGGACGACTACATTTATCCCTCTTAAATCTCTCTTTTGTCGATCTCAGTTCTATACCCACTTTCGTTTTTGGCAGGCGAGTTTTGGATCGTTTGGCGAGGCATATATCCAACTTTACTTGACATAAAAGCATAGCATCGCATCTACATGGCAGACTAGCATTTTCTGGTAGCATAGCAACGGCGAATTTTGAATCCATGGAGGGATACAGGCATCTCGTTGTTACATTTGATTTGACTGATACCTGTGCCTTGGACATGGTTTACTATCCTTCAACTAAGCTATTGGGCGTGTTAAGACCTATCGAATGTCAGAGTACCTAGACTCGTTGGAGACAACATTGATAGAGACTCCAACGCGTCATCTCAAAGCTTCGAGGGATGTGATGATAAGTACCTAGGCCTTTCGACTATATTGGAACGATGAAAGCTCTATTAATATTTCCTGAGCACCTACTAACTGTTTTTGAAGACTTGCTGCTATTTTAAGGCCTCTAGACTATCTTCTAGGGCCGTATTCCAAGTAGCAGCTTGCGTTTCTTTGCCCACGGCGTGTTCCACTCACTGACGATCAGGAGCGAGAGGAAGGAGCGTTGCAACTGGCACTTTCCCATCGTTAAAATTGAGTCAGCAATCTCATCGGGCGATATTTCTTTAGTTTCCTTTCGAATTTCCTTCTTTTTTCCCCCATCAAACAATCTGGCCTCCGCCCACTGCCTCACCATGGCTACTGACGAGGGCTTCAAGTCAGACCTCGAACGAGCCCTGAGCTCTAACACCACGAAGCCAGCGTGGTGCACGTTTCGAGAAATCGACGATCTGGGTCAGTTCTACATTTGGATCCGCGGAGTGGGCAGAATCTCTCTGTCGAAGGCTTTATCGCAAGACAATGCGAAACGCATCATTTCCACAGCCCGATCTCACCACCACCCCAAGCTATGGACCCTGGATTCATCTAAATTCAGGATCAGTCAGTCGGCACCTTGGACGCGATGGCTCGATATTATTGCTTTAGCTGTTGGCAACGACTTGGGCGCTGCCCAATGTTATGCAGAGTCCAGCAGCCTATTGCTCGCCGAACAAGGAGCATCACTTGAGCCTTGCAAATTGTGAGTGTCAAAATAACCTGTTGATCAGATCTTAAAGCTGACCAAGGATAGTATTGTTGATGCCCCGGCCGGTTTTGCTACGTTGATGATTGGACTCCCGTCCGAACATAGTGATGGCAGGCTCTTCTTCCAGCGTGGGAAATTCGGAAGAAGTTTTCCCATAACCACAGAAAGCTCAAGTTATCTTGCGGCCTGGTGAGAATTATAAAGTTCCCACAGCGCAGACACCGAATCTTAACCGTAACTTCCAGGTCTTCTGATGCTAAGCATGGTTTCCTTCCAATCTTGACTGGCTTCAGGTGGATGCTCACATTCAACCTGATCACACATACGCCACCTCCCTCTCCCTCCATCGGCTTGTCTCAAAGCCTGAACGATGACCTGTCGCGCCTTCTTCCCATCTGGACGCAAAACCCCAGCAACCATCAGTATTTGTGTCATGTCCTGAGCTGTGTCAACGAGGCTGGCCTACCTACTAATCATGCAGCCCACGAGTATGTCGAACGTCTACGGAGCGAGTGTCATTCGAACAGGCTTGCTATTTTTCTTGCTACTTTGGAACGGAAGATAGTTGGCCGCTTGTCAATACTTGAAGCAGACCAGCCACCGCAGCACCGATGGATAGTGTCCATCCACGAGGAAGCCTACACCATAACACTTCATGTGACACCACAGTTTCAAATTGGAGACTTGAAACTTGATACTGGCAATCTATTGGCGCCGACTTGCTTCGACGGGCTGATACCAACCGAAGAACAAGCCGAGGAGCAAGAAGGAGACCAGGTTGGTGAGAAAAAGAAGGGATACACAGTACATGTAGACTGACATACAGTACAGAAACCCCGAGGTACACAACGTTATCGACTAGCTGTAAGTTCTTTTCGTTTGAGCCAGCTAAAATAGGATAACTAACATATCTAGGCGGTCGTCCTGATTCCCTACCAGAACCTCCGTGCCTTGATCAGCAACTTCACGGCCCCAAATCTTATGGAGTACTTCATCAATCAAGCGCTCACTGAATATCTTCCAGATACGGAATTATGGCTTCAAATCAAGACAAGCTGTATGGAGGCCGATATTCAGAGCTGGCCTGGGCATACAATGTCGCTAGCTATAGAGGCGTCTCTTCGTGCTCAAGACTACGAAGTTTTTGAGCATCTTGCCAGGAATGGACAAGCCAAGTTATGTTGCAACCCATTCTCCGCAGTTGAGAAGGCAGCAATAATGAAGCCAAGCTGTATCAGCGAGTCCCTGTTGCAGAAAGGGTATGCTTTCCGCTTCATGGATGACTCTCCGTTCCACAAACTGATTAATGAAAATACCTTTAGGCTGTCTACGTTTCTCGGTGCAATGAGCCATATCAGCGCACGCCTCTCACATATTAAGGCGTTTGCGCGGTTCTGCACGCATAGCCACTCCTCCCAGGCGTTCTTGTCTACCGAGCTAATGAAGTTGATAACTTTGGCTCAGGATTATCAGAGTCTGGGAGAGTTCGATACCGAGAGAAGCCTCGGGACGTCCGACGGGGTTGCACTCGTGGACCTAGGGCTTGACTACTTAGATACTGGATTTCTTCAATTCAGGTATGTGAATTTACCCCAGAATCCTGGCATAGCATACTAAAACTGTATAGAATCATGCCAATAGTTAGAGACCCTCGGACTGGGCCGGCTGTGGTGCTTGGGTTCGTCAAGAGATTGCTGGAGAGAGCGGTTGCCCACGACATCCCGCATAGCATCGCCCTTGAACTATACCGAAAACTGTCAAGATCTAGACTCTTGAAGATCTCCTTTGAACAACTTGTTTCCGATCAACCACAACCTTCGGAACACTGGGACAACTGCCACCTTCCTCGGTTCTCCCCCGCAACCATATGGAATCAGTATTACGTGGATCCCAGGCGCTCAATTCCCGAAGATCTGATATCCGCCATTTTTCGGGATTTATGGCGCCTGAACTGGACAAAATTAGCATCATCTCTTGCAGATGCCATGGGCAAGAGGATTGATTTCTTTCGTAACTTGGAATTGCACAATATTTGGGTCTCCCTTCTGGGCGATATGCTTCAAAACATCACTATCGACTCACCCGTGTTGAAGGAGAAAGCCTATCAGGCGCTTTTCAAAAAGATTCTACGTCGATATACTGCACGGTTCGTTCATCGCACGGGATCTCGGTTGGTAGCCTGGGAGAAATTGCATTGCGGTGTTGACTGTTCATTTTGCAGCCTGTTAAACGCAATTCATTCCAAGATACCCACTCAAACAAACTGGGAAATCACCATCGACAATGACAAAGGGACATGGGAGCACGTCATTCCACGAGTGATGGCGGAAAGTGCTTGGTTCGACATCACCTGGAATGCCACAGACGGTCAACAAGCGATCATTCGAGGGAAGTGGTTCAGAAACGTGGGTTTAATCTGGGAAAGCCGTCAGAGCCAGGCAACATCTAAGCTGGAAAGGATGTGGGAGGAGGATGATAAGCTCAAGGCTTTGATCGGAAAGAAGTGTTATACTGATTTGATGGGGTGGGTGGTGCAGAAGCCAGAGGATGAAGCCCCGGGCTTATATTCTTGGAATGACGATAGCGCAATACCTGCCAAAGTTCAGGCGGATGCTGCTGCTCTGGTCCCATCCATTCTGGCGAGAAAACGACGCCTTTCAGAGATCAGTCGGGTGCTTCCAGGGGAGCAGGGTCATGCCTAAAAGGACAAGGGCATGTCTGTCGCGCTGGAATACACGGGCCTGGGCGGAAGACACGCTGTTTAACTTGCCATATTGCTTCAGAAACTTCGGGAAATCGCTAGATAGTCCTTCAACTCTTCTTTACAAGGAACCCTAACAATGCGTTGAGTTAAATTCAATTTAAAATTGGTCTTTCTGCACCGTGTAGTTCTGCCTGTTTTTCTTGGTGATACATCTTTCCCATGAAATAGCTTTGTGCCGACTTCTTTGGTGGATCATACCCGTAGGAAGGCTTCTGTTACGCCAGGGTATGATAGAGACATTCTTGACTTGGCCAGGCTTCGACAGGCTTCGGACCTTCCTTCAAATCGGCGTATTTCATGCTCACGGGGGAGGCCGTCGGAGTGCCTCTTCACGTCGTCGAGAAAGAAATGGACGGGGGGCGGTTGGGTCAGGGGTAGTGAATATGTGTTGTGCTGCGACATCATGGCGGCATCAAAGGGGGGGATGGGGATGAGTCTTGGTTGTGAAGCTGTTGACGAGTAGGGACTTGAGGTCATTGTTGCGTAACTTGGCCTCTTTCAGTCAACGGCAGTTTGGGAGAAGAGGGCCAGCTTGGGACTTTTGCGCGGCCATTGCAATTTGAAGGGAGGTTACTCTTTCAAGAACTGGCCGCATTTATCAACATTCTATATTCAACCAATTCTCTATATCTCCCTCCTAGGCGCGCTTCTTGAACCCTTGTTGCCCGTCCTCTGATCTGCCGTCATCAGTTCCAGAAAAACGTCGCTTCCTTGCCAAAGCCAGTGGAGCCGCGTCCTGGAATGCCTCCGGATCATACAGCCTGATGTCCTCCTGCGTCAGTCGACCACCCGATACCCACGATTTCAAGGCCTTGTAGGCTCCTTGGCCAATCAAAACCTCCAACTTGACCTCTGAATCCAGAAACGGCCGCAGATATTGCGTTGCCTTTATGTGGATGCTTCTCCAGGCCGCGCTGGAGTCTTCCAACCTTCTAACTAGAATTCGATGTCTTCGGAGTTCGTGTCCTTCCGTGCCATCACCCGTTCTCCAAGGAAACTCATCACTTGGGAGACGGAACTCATCACCGTCTTCACGAAACTCGTCACCTTCCTCACAAGACTTCAAGATACCGAGGGTAAGACTCAGGCCGTCCAACACGGGACGGATGTGCTCCAGCTCATGTTCACGGACAATCACCGCGAACTCCTTCATCCGGCCCTGGCTGGCCTTGAAGACATCCAAAGCTTTGCAAAACGAACATCTGCACCCTCCCGTATCACCACAACTCTCGAGAGAGGGCTCCGTCCGGGCTGTGAAGAGCAAGGCAAATCGAAACAGAACTCTGGTAAAAAGCTTCTGGTACCCCGGGTTCTTGAGTTGGGGAGAGTCCGGTTCATGCCTTGATAGAATTCCTTTCAGCAGTGGGACCGATATGCACCAAAGCTCTGCGTTTTGAAGCAGATTTGGCTCGTCTGCCATGGCAGACGCGAGCTCTGACGCCAGCCCCAACCAGCCAAGCGTCTCAAGGCAGCGGAAGAGTCTTTCACAACCCGCCAAAGACTTACTAGAGATTGAATAACAGGTGGGTTTCCAGACGAGTGAGGTCTCTGGGAGATCTAGCGTGTAGCGGTATTTATCGAGGTCGTGGAAGCCAACAGCAACGTCTTCCAGAAAAGCGCGAGGTCGCACCCTCTTCCAGAGCTTTTCGAAGATTCGGAAAGCAGCGTTCGGATCAATAGCACGGTAGGGAGCACCGTTGAAAAAACAGTTGTCGCAACTATTTCCGGTTGGATATTGTCCGGGATTAGAGTGAATGGTTCCGCATAGAAGCCCCCTCAGAAAACCGCACACAGCAGCTGCTGGCTCATCGATTATGGGCAGCACCCTAAAAGTCGCGGTAAGCATCCTAGACAGCTTACACGGTAGAGAGTCAATCACTCACTTGTTCTCTAAAAACTCAGCAACCATGCTGTGGGCGAAGCTGATGTGCACAAGAAATTTGGCTCCATAGTCACTGAGATCCTTGTGTTCCGCTGGCAACTCGACGATACGACTCAGCTCTGAATCAACAAACGCCACTGTTGACTTGTCTCGAATTTTGAAAAGCGACAGTTCTGCGAAGTGGTCATATCTCGTTTGAAAGTTCTTGAAAGAATCGAGGTATTTAGACAATCTGCATTTACATGTGTACAAGTCAGCTCATACAACACACATGATGGGGGGGGGGGAAACGAAGGCAAACGATAGAGTCCGTGTTCTTGGAAAGAAGAAAGAAAAAAAGAAGGAAGACGGTAGAATCCAAATACGGTCGAAATGTAAATACGCTGGGGGATATGCTAAAAAAAACAAAAGGGAGTCTGTGGCCTGGGTGCCTTCAGAATGAACATACCCTTCTTGAAACACCAGATTGCTGGCACAGCTCCGATTCATAATAACAGCAAACCGCAATTCTCGGAGCAAGTTTTCAACGCGTTCACAATCGCACGTATCAGCACTGCAACTCCAACAATCACCACCTCTAGTTATAGGATGGTGGGATCTGAGAAGGTGACAGAAAAACTGGTAGTCACTGAAACGAAGGCATGCTTGAACCGTTTTCATAAACAGTTCATCATCCCATGTCTGAGGATCGATCCTCATAAGCGCCGGCTTCGTGTGTTGCCAAAACTCATTGTTGAAAAGAGACTGAGTCCACGATCGTTGAACAAGGTATACTGACAAGTCATCCTGGTGAGGCCGTGAAAGGTTGTTGGTGAGCATGGAGTGAAATTCATGGTCAGGAAATATGACAACCGCCTGCGTACATTGTGTGAGAAAGACTGCAGAATCTGAAGGAAGGCGAAGAACACCATCGCTTACCTTGATGTCACCATACCACCATGTCCCAAGTCGTAGTGCCTATGATCATAAAACAGAGGTTAGCATAGCCAGTGCAACAGGTCTCTTGTGTGACCTCGGTGTCATAACAAACCTGGCCTGTTACATAGCTCGCAGTTTCTCCTTTGCAAGGACTGAGCGTCTCAAAACAGCTGTCTTCCAAAATGTTGTTGCGAACGATCTCAAAGTCCTCAACTATCGCATTAATGGCACCCGGTAAGTAGATTGACATTGAATACTTCTCCTCGGAATGCAATTCTGCTTTGTAACGCGGCGGAGACTTGTGTTTCTCAGGTTTGTAACGTTTAAGAACCTTTAAAGACTTGACTAGCTTTTTGCTGACGTCTGCGAGAAGTACGGTGAAGCCCTTGTGGTAAATATGCTCTTGTAGGGCCGATACGTACTCGACACAACGTTCGGGCTCTTTGGTCTGGTAAACGGGGTCCAGCACATGGCAAAGGTATCTGTGCTCTGTTTGGTTCTGTTCCCAAGAATCGAGAGCCCGAAGAAGCCCATTCTCTCCCCCGGGTCTCGTGCATGCGATTGGCGGCGATGACGGTGCGGTTGTGAGAAGCTCGAACTCAAGCATTACTCGGAGAGAATTTCTATATAAGGTGTTGACTGGAGTGAAGCCATACGACACATCGGAGAACCTGGCCAACAATAAACAATTTGCGGATCTGCGGACGCTGAGCTAAAATTGCACTTACCAGGCAGCATAGTAGTACGCATCCTCAATCTTATCACTCCAAGGCTGGCAGCTTCTCCACGAAGCAGCACATTCAAGAAAGATTTGCTCGGTCCCATAATCTGGCAGAAACATCATCAAGGTGCCGAAACCGCCTTCGGCGGCATTGACAACACTGATTCAGTTGTTAGCGAAGTAGTCAGCACTCTGAATGCGCGTTACCCACAACTTGCAAGGCTTGAGGAATGCTTCTTCTTCGGCTACCAGCATGCCTCTGAGTTTCAAAGTGCATGGGCCAACTCCCAGATCGGTGGAGACTTTCAGAGCAACTGTATCAAGCCAGGTATTCCAAACATTGGGATCATTGATGTAGGATCCGGTTGGTTCATCCCAAGAACGAATTTGGAATTTAGACTCGTTGATTCTCCACAACCCTGGTGTAGAATCAGAAAAGGGCGTGGCCTTCGAAGGTATGTCTTTTATCTCTCGGGGGCTGTTACGGGCTCCCAGGCAGGATAGTGAATCATCGCCATTGATCTTGAGGCCGAATTGATCCAGTTCCCCATTGCCAAAGCTGCGAATAATACACCTCGGCGGTTCAAATTTGCTGGGATCCGCATCGACTTCGTTGAGCGCCCGAAGGAGATCTGGCTTGACACACGGTGGCGAACGCCCGCAACATTCCCCGCCAGGAGCCATATCAGACGAGTTGCTTCAATCGAACGCGCAGAAGGGAGGGCTCGGCGTAGAGAGATCAGATGGCTGGTGGTAAGAGATGCAGGGATGGTGAAAGGGCAGATCAAAAACAAACCACAAGCTCTTTCTTGTTTCCAGCTTGGGCCGGCGTCCGGACATGACTTGACGGCACATGGGGAAGTTGCGGAAGGTTGACCATCACTGTGGCTCCCGCGTCAGGCCATGAATACCAGTTTAACTTTGAGGCTTACCCAAGTACCTCAGATAAGTGTAGCAAGATGAGGGTAAGCACCAACGTCCGCCGGGAAGCTATGTCAAAACCACGTTCTGGACAGAAAAGGAACTACGATTAAATTTCAGAGACTTAAAAGTTGCATACCCTGTCTTTCGAGTCCAGTAGGCCATCTCAGGGCCGCTCTCGACTATCTTAGAATTCCTCTCAACTATCTTTAAAGGTCTGTGTCATTGACATGGATTCAAGGCCTATTCGTAATCTTTCAGTCCTCGCTCATACTCGTCACAAAGAACGCTCTCCCGAATCCAACGCTCAGACTCCCAAGTCAACTCCCCACTGCCTTCCCACTTCACGAGGTAGTGCCTACTTCCATCGTGGAAAACCACATGGTCGATGATAGACTCGGCAACGAGGATTTCGGCAGTGTCATAATCCTGTTCAACATAGCTAGAGCTGGGGCTGGGGCTGACGCGGAGGGTCGAGAAGCTGGCGTCTGTCTGGCCCGGTGTGCTGTGTGGCGTGGCAAGGGGAGTGTTGGGTGTAAATGATGGGCTTCGAGGAGCGTATATGGGTGTTTGCTGGACGTAGAGGGGGCTTTCCCGAGTGTAAATTGAACTTTCTGGGACGTAGACCGGACTCCACTCGGCGACTGGTAGGTTGTTTGGAGTGTAGCTGGGCCTCCGCTGATCGTACCTGGGACTTCTCGGAGCGTAATTGGGACTCCTTGGCCTGTAGCTAGGGCTCCTCAAGACATAGCTAGGACTCCCCGGGACGTAAGCGGGACTCTGAGGGCTGTAGCTGGGGCTCTTTAGGACGTAGCAGGGACTCCTTGGGACGTAGCAGGGACTCCTTGGGACGTAGCAGGGACTCTGAGGGGCAAAACTGGGGCTTCGTAGACCACCGCGGTCGTATGTCGTGTCGTCTTCCTGCCGTACTGAGTAACCCGTCTTGGTTGACATGACCCCCTCGCAAGTGTGGGAGTTGCTGCCAAGAAAGTCAGCAAAGCTTCATTTACAGTAGCAACGACCATAAACTGGTTAGTACGAACCTATCGTCAAATTCCTTGTTGAGTAGCACGACCTTTTCTCCTTTATCCACCCAATCAACCAAGAGCGCTTCGTCTTCGCGCAAACGAAGTGGCGACCAAGAAACAGGAGCAAGTGTCAGACGAGAAACTGAGTTGCGCTCAAGGCATTGTCGCTTCATTGCGTTCTGGAGCTTGTCCTCATGATGAGGACCTCATCACTGCTGCTCGAATCTCCTTGT
This sequence comes from Cercophora samala, assembly GCA_030512305.1. Lineage (NCBI taxonomy): Eukaryota > Fungi > Ascomycota > Sordariomycetes > Sordariales > Lasiosphaeriaceae > Cercophora > Cercophora samala. The sequence continues at coordinate 183,237 of JAULSY010000044.1, read as the reverse complement.
CCCCTTACAAGAACTGGTGCTTTGTAGCCTGTGACCAGGTCTCGGCGCGGGAACGGTGTCATGTCGCGTGTTCTTTTTCTCCTCTCTCGGGTGGGTTCATCGGTTGGCGAAATCGAAGAAACTCTTGGTAGTTTTTCCTGTCGTGGCGTAGACCATGCTCCAGTCCAAGGGGAGAAAGATGTTCCGTCTACGTCTGGTGAAAGTTTGTTAGCCACGATTTAAAATGTGAGGCTGTTCAAACCTACCGCATTGGCGGTTAGAGGAGGTGGCGCTCGGCCCAGAAATCTCATCCGACTCGACTGACAAAATGGGCACGTCGGGATTGACCGTGGCACTGCCGAACGCGGAAACCGACTTGTTGTAGCTCTCGCTCGCGGATATGTTTTCGTCTGAGCTCATGGTGGGGAGAGAGGACGTGTTAATTGGGGACATGGTGTCGAATTATGATACCAAGAGGTCGGTGGTGGGTACTAAGATGATACTGAGCAGGATCTCGCCGTGTTGTCGATAAAAATATGGTGATAGTCGTGAAAGAGCTGTTTCGTAACGTAATAAAAGTCGCGAAATTCAGTGCAGTAAGGTTAGCGAGGTGAACTGAAGGTAAAGCGAGTTTAGAAGAATAGTGTCGAGAGGGCAGCAATTGAAGAAAAGTTCGAAATCAGCGTTGGTTCTGTTTGCCAGCATGCAGGGAAAAGAAGGTGTCGAGAGAGTAGTGGCAGAACGAGATTGGGAACTGGTGGAAGAAAAGGACTGACCCGGGAGCAACAATCAGAAAAGAACAGAAGTGGGGCTTCAGGTCTCATCATTAATCTAGCTATTGTTGGGATCGATTATAATAAGAATTTTGATCTGAATAACGAAGAGCAATGCGAGAGGGAGCAACTCACCCATCAACTGAGAGGTCTTTCCGCGCCGCTCAACTCATCGTCCGGTCTGTGAGCTGGCAACAATTCTGAGAAGGGTCAACAATGAATTCCACTCCAACTCGACCCATTTTTCTAACAACTTACGAGGTTTATATAGGGGTAATCAACCCTCAATGTAGGGCACCTCGCCATCTCACTGTGACAAGCATCGCCATACAAAAAATCAAGCTCAAGCTAAAGGGCAGTGGTAATATCAAGGAAAGCCTCAGGAATGGAGTCATCTGATCTTGAGGAACCATGGAGGAGTATATTCGGAAGAGACTACAGCTAAGTCCTTGGCCTCGCGAAGCCAGACCTCGATGCAGCACTCGCTTTACGAGGCCAGGTGTCAAAGGTTAAACGAACAGCAGAAACACCACTTGTCGAGTTCCATGTTATCGAGAAACGGGAGTTTCATTCCAGCACGAGTACATACAATACACAAGAAAAAGGGGGGGCTGGAAAGATTGAAAGCTAATATGAGGGGAAATCCTGCAGACCCCCAGGCGGTGATTTGCAATTGCGCCGTTGGTATGTACAAACTCGATTTGGGCGATATATGTTGGTGAGACGCAACGCAACAAGCAGCGATAAGTATGCCTGCTAACGGACAATCTTCGAAATGAGAAAGGAAATATGCTGTGTAAATCTGGTTTGCAAAGTCTGAATCATTTATATTGCCAGGGCTTGATTGTACCCCGTATACTGTGAAATATGAAAACAAAAATAAGCTTAACAAAGGAGAAAGGAGATGTTCATAACCTGCTACGATATCATTCCACCAAAGTAACCTCCCAAACGCCAATCTTACGCCGCAACATTTGAGCGGGAAGAATCAGAGCAACCCCTTTGCCCGATCACACTCTTCGATGAACCGGTAAATGCCCTCAAGTCCCTCATAATCCCCTGATGTACTCGAACCGAGCTCAAGTGGCGTGGCACTTTCATAGCCTTCTTCACAATCTTCCAGAGACGACAAATGCCAAGGGTTTTCTTCGATTTCTTCCACAAAGAACGCCTCTTCGACATCTGAAGACTCAGAACCGTGTGACCGAAGCGACCCCCCAGGAGAAGTCATGGTATGAGCACAGCTTCCGCCTGGTGCAAAGGGGAATCGAAGCGCAACTGGCACACCAACACTGAGATCAAAGTCCGGGTCCTGCCCAATGACGCCCCGTTGGACACCAATGTCATCACACAAGCGTTCAACCGTTTGCGCATCGACACCTGGGAATCGTATCCTCAGAACGTTGCCCTTTTCCAAGGCGATTGGTAGGTCCCCGAGGTCAGACACTTTCTTCAGATCAGTCATGACTGCGGCAAGATCTTTGAGGACACGCGCGAAGTCGACAGACAGAACGTCAAGGAAGCCTTCCTCGTTGAGGGTGGCGGTACCCTTGGTGGCGGTAGCTCCGAGAGGAAGAGCAGCACCAAGGGGGCTGAGGGCGGTGATCGTGGGACCAACCTGGAAGTCGATGAATGATCCAGGGGCGTTTCGAGGGGTGTATCCCATGCGAGCTCGCGCCGCCTCCTCAGTAGCACCTACAGCCCGATATCTCTTTTCACCATTGGATCCGAGACCGTCGTATTTTGCCCGTTGGCCAGAGAGCCAAAAAGCCCTCATGGCTTGACTCACATTCTGAACCACCTGGGCTGGAGCTGCGGGGGTGTGACTGAAGAATCGCGCTCCTCCAGCACGTCCACATCCAGGCATCGCATATCCTCCAGCTGTCCTCGGAAGAGCACCTCCGGTGAGATTAGGGCGAAGCGTTGATGCGAATGGTGCCCGAGCAGTGAGCTGAGCTACAGCTCGGGAAGTGTTGGAGATGGGAAGCTTGGAACGATCAAAGCGGAAGCCACCAGCGTTCGATTGACCTGCATTGCCAGTGCTGAGGTAACGACGAACGGCAGCATTGAAGTGGGCGGTAGAATACCACTTTGATCCTCCGGCGCGCTTCTGTTGACGCAGGAAGGCCGCTGGATGGATAGGCTGGCGTGGGTTGCTTCGAACGGCGATGGGTTGAAGTTCGGCAACTGTGGCTCGGGTGGCGGCGAGCTTGGAGCGGACGAGCTTGGCCACCATTTTCGAGGTACTGGCGAGATTCTTGCGAAGTGCTCGCAGTGCGGCCGTAGCCAGCACGCCTCCGGCGGACGGAGACATGGTGGCTTGAACAGTCGGTGAAGTTTCACGGCCTGTTCGAGCAGAGAGGCCTCGTGGATGATGGATGGGGGGAAACAGGAGGAGGTCGGAGGGGGGCGGGTGCACTCGGGGGACTTACGCCTTACATATGTAGATCTCTTATCGATAAGCCTTAGTCGCCACGGCAGATGTGCCTTGCCAAGATTCAAGAATGACGGCGACAGGGGTCATGCCGAGCGCCAAGGTTTGTTGAATGCGAATAGATCTGCAAATCCCGGGAAATGCACTTATCGGGAGCGCTATCTTCCGGGCTATGCATCTATGGAGTTTGACCGGATTATTTGTGGGTCCGCTGCTGAAACCTGAGGTGGATGGAAGCTGGAGCGGAGCCGGCGGGCTTGTTATCTTATCAGGCCCCCACACCAATTGGTTTTTTAATAGCTCCAAAATTTTCCCCAAGCTCGCAAAGCTTTCCCTTCTCCCACAACACCACACAGAAGAAAGCGCGCAGGTCGCATTTCCTCGGCTTCGACCTCCAATCGGCAAGGTAAGCTCATCTTCTCACCAATTCCTTCTGCACCAGAGACCGCTCCTATGATGATATCACAATTCAATGAACAATCCAACTCCGACCACGCCGTGGGGATAACCTTTCGACTGAGAGCACATGAATCGCAACAAACTTTTCTGGAGCGGGTTTTTGTCGCGACAGCTGCTAACGTATTTCCAGTGTCGATGGAGCTTCGATTGCCAATGATTTCAACTTTCCATCATCTCACAACAACTTGATCTCAAAAGGTTAGTTGACATTTTTCTTTCTTCTTTCACCCCCCGCCTTGGTGATGATAGAAAACCAACAGGAATTCCTCATTCTTAATAAACCATGTGGAACCACCGTTATAGTTTCAGCCTTGTCTGACTCTGGCAACACATCTCGATTGTCTACTGCCTCGTGTTTTGTTCACAGCGATGCTAACATTCAATCGTGCAGGTATGCTCAAGCTCATCCTCTCTCTCCACATCCCAAGACACCATGACGAAGATTTGAACGAACGGGCGGACATAAACGAAGCCTCTCTGGCTCTCTTCATCAAAAGCGGGACTGTACATCCTGTGAGGGGGGTTGGAGAGAAATTCTTGTTGAGAACTCGTCACCTGATTGTGCCGTTGTCTTTTCACTTGACAAACGCTTGCCAGGACATGAACCGTTGACTAACATTGCCATGTTCAGGTAACTCATCTCCCTCTTCTTTCTTGGCTGGCAACACTATCAATATGATGATGCGATATTCACACTGTTTGATCCGCCTTCGGGTTGGAACTGAACATATAAACAAAATCTGATTTAATGAGGTATGTTGGACCTGACTCTGCACGAGAGGGACCATTCGCTAACATGACACAGCCTGAGACTTGATAACGAAAAACCGACTTCGTTTAATGGACCACGTTCTGGAACCCATGCTGACCAACTTTGGTGGGCAGGTTATATCGTAGCGTCGCGAGCTCTCGCTTTACCGCAAAGATGTAAGCACTTTCCATTCTCGCTCCCCTTCACTGCTTTCTTCCCTGCCTTGCGGATGATACCCTTTCCTACCTGCATTTGACTCTGAGTTCATTTTGATGAGACAATTTCACCTTGGAGAACTGATGAGGTTCTTCATGTTGTTTTCAAGACACAATTCTTTTTACTGGGCTGTGCTGACGGTCGTCTAGTGTTGTTGGTCTTGTGGTTGGCTGAGGTTCGGGCTGGTGCAGACATCATAGTAGTTAATGCTGCCATCAATACAATGACTTTGTCACAACTTCTTCGTGATGCTTTCTGTGTGTACTGTGATATTGGTTATTCTGTGATCAATGTATTGCAAGAGCTGTCCTGGTCTCGGAAATGGTGACGGTGTTGCGTAGCGAACCAGTTGTCTATTCTGTTGCGCAAGCCACCTTTTGCTCCGTAACGTTATATGTTGCTGTGCCATACAATTATCGCAAAGTGCCAAACTCAAGATGGAGAGCACCACGCAGCATGTTGTGACATGTTAGAATGGTTGGTAAGCTATTCTATTATCAATGTGTCTTGCTGTTCAACAGCTCTCTTGACGCGATGTGTAGGATTAAAGGTTCTCGTCCTGTTCAAAGTTCTACTCTGTCATAATAAAGCCCTCCCTCTCCCTGGCGAAAAAAAGTCCTGTTGTCCCCAACCCGCAACTCACTTGATCCCTAACTCCCCCAGCTCTTGATAATACTTCTTACACTCCTCACACTTCATTTCACCGGCCATTAGCAACAACTGAGCCCTCTAGACCTTCAGCTGCAACCTGGCATTCCACCCAACAATACACCTCACCAAATCCCAGTCTCCCCCATGCCCAACCCAATCCGTCACCACCACCCCCGTCGCCGCATCCCCCACCACCTTGTCCTCCAAGCTCCCTCGACCTTCCACAGCATGATTCCGACAAAGATATTCCACCATCCTGGGGTTCACCTTCCCCGCGATCCGATCCGGCCAAAGACTCGAGTTGAAGAAACTCGACGCCGACAAGAAGTTGATATAAAGTGGCATCTCCTCCCTCTGCGCCTGCAACTCCTCCATTCCACACGGCAGCCTCAAACACATCTTTGCTGACCTCTCCAATTCCTGACACGCATACTCAATCTTGTTCTCAATCTGCTCTACCCTTCCCACCTCATAAAAGTCCTGTATCCTGATCCTCCCCGAACCACAAACCCCATCCGCTACATTATCCGGCCACACACTCCCGTCTATTCCCCCCTCATCCTCCCCAAGCTCAGAATGAAACCTTCTCACCAACACCACCTTCCCCCTCACCTCCCCCAAGCTCGGTATCCTCCCCTTGGTATACCACCTATCACTCCCGATATACCACTTCTTCAGCAACTCCCCAAACAAGTGATCACTCCCCTTCCCCGTTCCCTCCCTTTTCAATGACATCATCACCGTCTCACTCGGCCTCTCCTCCAAAAACCTGTACACCTCCTCCAGCAACCCGCTCAAATACCTCGTCCCACTCAGCGCAATGGGGAAAGCAGCATGCACCAAAGCCAGCTCCGGCTTTTCAGGGCGGTTCACATCCATGTTAGGGCAGTTAACCCTCACATCCAAAAACCGCACCCCATTGTCCAGCTGCTCCGTCACACTCACCGCCTGGCACCTCACGCTCGGCAGGGCAACGTGGCAGGTGGCGCTGTTGTGCGTGCCGGGTATGCTCAGCGAACTGAGAGGCAACTCATCCGGCAGCTTGCTCATCCACGACGCCAGCTGGGCAGAGGAAAACAGGGCGAGGTAAGCCAGGTGGGGGAGGTAAATAGCGGTGATTTCTTTGGCAGTGGCGTTGTTATCGCCTATAAAGACGAGCTCGATTGACTTTTCGGACAACCCGGGGATTTCACAGGTGTACTTGTTGCCTGGGGAGTTTGGTTCCTCAAAGGTAAGCCGGAGCTGCTCGCTTTGGTGGTGGTGGGCTTCTAACGGAGGAAAAATGGTGGTGGGGGACTCGGTGAACGGGGCTAATGGTACGGAGAGGTCCTGGCTGGCGGTTACGAGGCGGGGTTTGGGGTCGTGGGGGCGGACGGAGAAGTCGTTTTCATTGTCGGTGGTTCCCCCTGGATTATCGGTAGGGTTGGGAGGGGAGGAGCGGCCCCGGCCGGCGATCATGCGGGTGATGTTATTCAGCCCGAGGTTGCTTTCCTGGGGGAGGGTGATGAAGGCGGGTGGCTCGAGGCGCTCGACGAGCTTGAGCTCCAGAGGTGTGAGACTGAGGTTGCGGACGGTGATGGTCTCGGGCATGGCTGCGAGAGATCGCCGGGGGCGGGAGGCGTTGGAGCCCATGGTGGGAGGGTGTGGGAGAAGGGGCGAGCGTATATATATCAACTGAAAACTGGCCCAATGCGTGACAAGGTAGGGATGATAGCAGTGGAGATGAAATGAATGATGGTTAGAGGTGGGATGATGTGCTCATGATTACGCAAAACGCCAATGCAAATGCTAACTGCAAGGAAGTTGATGAAGTTGATGTCTTGAGATGGTGATTGCACGAACATCAGATGATGCCCAAAGCTCAAGAAACAACAACCTTTCAATATTGGAAAGACCCTCCGCTGATCGCAACTGCTTTGCCCAACGGTTTCGTTGAGCTGATTGGGTGACCCGGTTCCAAGTTGGCGGCTTCCAGCTGAATGCAGATCTCGGATCGCACCGCCCTTCAACGTTCAAACGTCTGCAAGGCTGAGGCGGAGGCTGAACAAGGCGTGTCTTGATTGAAATGAGGTTGGCCAGCAACAAAAACGAACCCCTGACATCATCAAAAGATTGTGTTGTTCAAGACTATTACATAAGCCAACCCCCTGTTGACCAGCACCATCAACGACAACTCTTCTTTTTGGAGGAAATCAAGTGAATCAATAAGACATTCATTGGAAGCAGGTCAACAATTATATTTGGGGCATGATGATGTTGCTGGGGCTATAGAGCATTGCAGGTGATTGAGCACCGCGCAGCAAGAGAAGAATGTAAGACCCGTATCTGTACCATAACGAGCAACTTCTCCGTTACGGCTTTTTCGAGGCCTCTTGATCGATATACGGCATACAGGCTATCAAGATAGCCCTAGACTCCCCAAACATAGAGTGTGCATTTGGTGAGCTTTTCCAGCCGGGTTGCAGTGGTGGACTGCACTGTTTATATAACACATGAAGACAAGTCATCAAATCAACCACAATCAGTCTTTACTCTCAAGAGTACGATGCTCTACAAACCGAAGTCCAGACTCGGCCGACCGGGCAGGAACGGAGACAACCGGACCCGAGAGCGTTTTACCAGCTCCTATCTGGAGACCCTCCACCGGATATATGCGAGATACTGACGATTCACAGCTGCGCCCTTACCCGACACGCACCGAGTCCATCGTTACAGCCGGACCACTCAAGCCCAAGCCCTGGAGCTCCGAAGGTCCTGTCCGTGAAATAAAAACAGACTGCTACCCCTGAGGTCGCAGACGGCACTGGTTGCCGAGTCTCGGATATGTTTGCTGGAGCCTCAGAATACTACCCGACACACCGAGTGCCAGCAGTTTGGTCCTTCCGGCTCCTCTATTCCGAAAGGCCAGCGGGCTTGTCCCGTTAGTCTTGTTTATCATGCAGGAACAATTTGATGAAAAGAGCGCCACCCCGGGTCCGAACTGCAACACTGCACCGATGCCCGCGACAACGTCCCGGGTCAGCCTTCTCTGCAAAAGCGCCCGTGTTTGTTTGCAAATGTCCCAGCACCTGGTAAAATGCTGTCCCAGCGCGGAGGTTGTGCATTTTGAATCGGACGTCCGTCAGTTGGTAATTAAATCCAAGTCGGAGTTAGCTGGGTAAATTCAGCCGACAATATCAGACTCTCAGCGAGCAGCGACTTTGCCCACCGTGAAGTCCAACCCCGTTTGAAACGAAGCTGGATAGCACCGTAGACCGCCGACAAGACCTGTGTATAAGTATAGACGTGATGGCGAGTCAAAGAATCATCAACAAGCTCATCAGCCTTCATCAGCATCCAGTAACATTCATCAAGAGACCCACCAGTCATCACCACCACCGCCAACATGCGCTTCTCCGCTCTTGCCATCACCGCCCTCGCCACCTCGGCGACGGCCTTTCCCACCTTGGGCTCAATCTTCTCCCGCCAGGCTGAGAAGGCCTGCATGACTGAGGCTGATGGCAAGGAGATTGTGGACGCCTATGTCCGCCTCATCTCCAACTACGAGCCTGCAGACTGCGAGAAGTACTGCGCTTCCGACTTCGTCGACCGCTCTGACAGCATCAACACCTTCATCTTCCGCCCTCTCGGCGAGCCCACCTTCGCAACCAAGGAGATCTTCATGGAGGCGCAACTCTCAAACCCTCCCTTCCCCGTCGTTGTCGACGCCGTCGACGCCGTCGCCTGCGAGGCCATCGCGCTCCGCTGGCACGCTACCTTCGGTGCTGCCAACTTGCCCAGCAGAGGCATCACCATCATCGGCACCACCAAGCGCGAGGGCCACTGGCAAATCAAGAGCCTCGACCTCGAGTTCAACAGCTTGATCTGGCTCCTCAACATGGGCGGCTCCTACGTGTGGGAGGGCTAAGTGTTGCGGTCGAAAATTCTTGAGATGCCAAGTTCTTGGACTTGATATTGGCTGGGTCTAGAGGAAAGGCTGGTAGAAAATGATGGATCAGATGGTCGCAAATACGAGATTCGGTATGGCTTGGATAGGGTTGTAACGCATAACAGTAGACTGCGCTGTCAATAAAGAAAACCACCCAGTCTGAGTCTAAAGACTAGTTCCCCGCGTCGATAGCTAGTTTTGTGTGACCATATGGCATAAGTCGAGTTACACAGCCCCAAGGCAAGATCTGTGCATACAAGGTGTGGTCGTGTATAACCGTTGTTGGCCCCAGGTTCTGCCCAACGGAGCCGAGTAAAAAAAAGGGCGTTCCAGAGTCAGCGGCGTGCCCGAAGAAGGATCTGGATTAATGATTTTGCTCCAGGTTCGAGACACCGTCGCAGGATGTCGTGGGTGACGTCGCAATTCCTCATTGCAGACACTCGGATGCCGAAATAAATGTAGCGTTTTGGCAGGCGTCATCGCGTCTCGCAGGGCTGCAGGTTGAACAGCATCCAGTGCAGCGGGCCCCTGCAGCTGTCGAGAGTTCGGACGAATCCCGGACCAAACCGCCGTCAGCATGATCGCGTCCCTCGGGGTCGACTTAGAAGTTCTCAATCATGCCTGTGTACCTGTGCGAGGGAGACCATGGGAGGGCTGGCGTCAGCATTGTGTTCAGTATCTCATGTATATGAAGATATCTTTTGGGCGCAGCGAATCGAAGTAGAAATTTTGGTGGGCTGAATGGCGCAAGTCCGACGACGCGGTACAGGTCGCCCGAACTCGACCGATGGCTTGCAGCACACATGCGCATAAAGGCTCTGTTTGGCCCATGGTTTTCGGGCACGGCTGACGGCTGAAGGGCTGTCTGTCTCTGCTTCGCGTGGGAAAAGTGCAAAATCTGGATCAAAATTTGGACGTATGGTGTTTGTGTCGTTGAAGAAAAGGGCCAAAGCAAGAAAAGATCAGCGGCAGTCGTGAGCCGTAGCGTCAATAATCCGGTGACAACAGGACACCCGTGATCCCCAAAATGGAAGCTGCTGTGGCCGGTTTAAACGTGCGCGCCAAACCCTGACCCGCCAACGTCAACGAGAAGCTTATTCGCCATCTCCCCTGAAATCGACCAACAACGCCCCACCTGCAAACAGGGTACAAGCCAGCCTGTTGGTTCTGGTCAGCGCCCTGTGGCTCCACCTCTTGTGAAGACTCACACGGCTGGCCATGCGATTCGCCGGAGCAGGATGCCCCTGAGCTGGGGGTTCTTCATTTCTCCTGTGCGACCTGACAGGCCAGCACAGGATCCAGAGAGTCGAGACACCATTTCTGCCCAGTTTTCTGTCATTCCAGCCGCTCATCGCGAGACCCTTTGTTTTGACGACGCTCCGAGTTCCAGCACGTCGAGACCTCATGGCTGATGGAATGGAGCGGTTGTGGCAGCGTCGGGCAGGGAGCCTCCCGGCAAATGGGATGAACGTGCAAAGCTTCCCGCGGTTCTAGAGGATCTTGTGGATTCAGAGGCAGGCAGAAGGCAAATTTGCCCGGTTTAAGCGGACCTGCAAAGGATTTGTGAGGGTTCTGGGTACGTTTCATTTAGCAGAAAGGCGCAGCCCCCCCCCCCAGGCCCCCCGCCAGTCAGCCGTCCACCCACTCATCCTGCACCACCACTGCACAATATCTCTCTCGGCACTGTCACATTGGAAGCCTTCTTCCTCTCTTCTCTTCTTTTTCTCTTCTCACCCACACTTGCGCCTCTTTCGACACCTCTTGCGTGTGTGCTACCTCTTGGTTTGCTAGTCGCAGCCGTTCACTCTTTCACCCACATATATTGTGTCCATCTCCAGCCTTTAGGCTACTGTCACTCTCTATCATCCACATTCTTTCCAGTCTCTCGTTCAGACACCCTTCGCCTTTTTGCAGATCATTACTTAGGTTACCTTGTAATATCCTCATAAACAACCACCACCACAACCAGTCAAGATGCGTTACTCCGTTGTCACTCTTCTCGGCCTTGCCAGCGCTGCCCTGGCCCAGTGGGATGCCACTGATGGCTTCAACGTCTTCTCCAAGCCTTCCTTTGACGAGGTCGTCCCCGCTGGCAAGGCTTACAATATCGTGTGGGCCCCGACCGAGGAGTTCCCCGAGGCTATCACGATCAAGCTCTATGGCGGAAAGTCCCGTAATACCCTGGACGTCGTGGCTACCATTGCGTGTACGTAACCCTCACACATCTACTCCTTGTTACTTGCTGACAGTTTGCACAGCTGGTGTTGATAGTGCTGAGGGCACTTACAGCTGGGACGTTCCTGCGGACTTGGGCTCTGCCGTTGTCTACGGCCTGCGCATTGACTCCGAGACCAACAGCACCAGATTCCAATGGGGCAACCCTTTCACCATCAAGGCCGGCAAGCCTAGCCTCACTACCTCTGGAAGCACTTCTTCTGCCACCGAGACCAGCGTCACCAGCACCAAGGCCACCGAGACAAAGTCCTCCGTTGAGACCAAGACCACCTTGACCACCACCTTCTCCGCCAACACCTCCACCACCACCACCGCTCCCGCTGAGACCACCGTCACTTCCGTCATCGACGAGGAGGAGGAGGAGGCTACAAGCACCACTGCCGCTGCTACCTCCACCTCCAGCGCTATTCCTACTGGTGCTGGTGTCCGTGCTGTTGGTGGTGCCAGCTCTTTCGCCCTTCTCGGTGGTGTCGCCCTGGCCGTCCTTGCTTTCTAAGCGAACATTCTGATGGCCTGTGTCGGAGTTTCTGCCAGTTCATTGTTTTTGGTTGTTCATGTTTGTGTATCTAATTGGCGAAAAAAACATAGGGGAGTTGGAGCATGGGATCTGACGGTAACGTTCCTGGCATCTGAGCGAGATTCTTGGGAGGGAAATTGTCTTTGGCTTATTTTCCCATCGAGGCTTCTTCACAAAAATGGATACCCTTATTAATTTATCCCTTGTCCCCTTGACGACGTTGCAAGTTGCGAGGTTGCTTCCTTTCGTCTGCTACCACCAACATGTCTGGTGGGCCGTCTCAGTCTCGGGATGTGCCATTTTGGATACCTGCGTGATGCTTTCACCCGCGTTTCAGATATCAAGGATATTCCCATCTGTTGTGGCTACCTGCTCTTGGGATCCTTGTTACTGACAATGTTGCAGACAGCGTGGGCCTTGGCACCCAAGACATCAACCACAAAAAAGGCCTCGATAGCATCGATTCGGCTTTGTTTTTCTGTGGCATGATGCGTGGCGGGGGTGTGTCGAGCTCCGTTGTTGTTACTGCAGGTATTGCATAACGCCATCTGTAGCGCTTGCTCGCATCGCATCTGGATTGCAGGTGTCATCGGGACTCTGGAAGGACCAGCGAAAACATGACAACGCATTGTGAGGTCAACACAGAGGTCTGGTTCTTGATCTCGGGGTTCTGAGGCTCAACTCGATTTCCTTTTGGCAAGTTCGGGCTGCATCTGTCCGGTTCCTGCATGTTGATTGTCGTCCTTATCTTGAAGTCAACTGATTGATACCGAAACAAGCACGGTCCAGGAACCAGGGGCCAGCATTGCGGGAGCGGTGAGACGGCGAGCTTTGAGGGGACCAAAGTGCGGGGCAAGCACCTCAATTCGAACCACTCTCAGAGGTTGCCGCGACCTCACAACAGGCCAACCGTTTGCTGCGCTTGAAAGTCCCCGATACCTTCCTCATCCAAAGAGAGCTGCGACAGCTCACTACAGACCCACTTGACTTTCCCCCCTCAAGGGACAGGCTGCATCCCGCCAGCCCACAAATCTCCACGTTGGGGCAAGCAGCAAGAACTTCCTCTACCACTCCGCGAAATTCACGACCTGCCGACCTCCTCTTCCTGGATTGTTATTCTCCGCCGCGCTGAGCGCTCCGAAATCCGTTTCCCTATTCTCCTCTAACCAGCACCTTATTTTTTTTTTCGTCATCAATCCGTCACGATGAGAGGCGAGGTAAGAAAACATGGGCATGGTTGATATTTGACTTTCTGGCGTGCATGATCTCGGCTCCGCGATTGCTTCAACACGAGCGAACTGGACCCTGCCCTGCCGCCCGCTCCTGTTGCGATGCGATTTCGCGAAAGCAACTTGGACAAATATACCGGCTGGCGACCAATTCTGGTGTTTCCGTATGGATTGGGATCTTTTGGGCCTTTCCGAGCTCCCTCCGCCAGTGATAAAACAACCTGCGGCATCCTGGTCGGCTCAGTGGTCTCTTAGATAACAATGCGAAACCGAAGCTGTATTTTGGTGCCCGCACGATATACTTTCAGGCATAACACAGCGGGCCTTGACACCAGTACACAACTGTGACATACAACCATGCTGACAATGTCGTCTACAGGTTCTCCATCTTCATCTGGGCCAGGCTGGTGCCCAGCTTGGTAACAGTGCTTGGGAGCTGTAGGTCCACACCGCCTTTGTATCCATCGTGATAGCTTCAGCTAACCTCAACCCCCCAGGTACCTCCTTGAGCACGGTCTGGGACCTGATGGTCGCCCCGATCCCAATGCCACTGTTGCTGAGGGTGGTTCCTTCGACACATTCTTCACCGAGACCAGCAACGGCAAATACGTCCCCAGGTCTCTGTTCGTCGATCTCGACCCCTCTCCCATTGACGAGATCCGTACCGGCAACTACAGACAGCTCTTCCACCCCGAGACTCTGATCAGTGGCAAGGAAGATGCGGCCAACAACTATGCTCGTGGTCACTACACCATTGGCAAGGAGATGATTGACCCTGTCATCGATCGCATCCGCCGCGTTGTTGGTAAGGGTGACCCTGCAGCGCCACTTTGATGAGATACACACCTCTAACCCAACGCCATATAGACAACTGCAGCTCCCTTCAAGGTTTCCTGATTTTCCACTCCTTCGGTGGTGGTACCGGTTCTGGCTTCGGCGCTCTCCTCTTGGAGCGCCTCTCGACCGACTATGCCAAGAAGTGCAAGCTCGAGTTCACCGTTTACCCGGCTCCTCGTGTTTCGACTGCCGTCGTCGAGCCTTACAACGCTGTTCTTAGCACCCACAGCACCATCGAGAACTCTGATTGCACCTTCCTGGTCGACAACGAGGCTGTGTATGACATCTGCCGCCGGAATCTGGATATTCCCCGGCCGAGCTACGAGCACTTGAACCGCCTGATCGCTCAGGTTGTTTCTTCCATCACCTCTTCCCTCCGTTTTGACGGTGCCCTCAACGTCGACTTGAACGAGTTCCAGACCAACTTGGTTCCCTATCCTCGTATTCACTACCCTCTTATCAGCTATGCTCCTGTCATTAGTGCCGCCAAGAGTGCCCATGAGAGCTTCAAGGTTTCTGACCTGACCTTCCAGTGTAAGTTTTGGTTCTCGCCTCTCTATCCAGAAGAGATCTCGCTGACCTTATTATCCAGGTTTCGAGCCCAACAACCAGATGGTCGTCTGCGACCCCCGCAAGGGCAAGTACATGGCTGTCGCCCTTCTTTACCGTGGTGACGTTGTCCACCGCGACTGCTCTGCCGCTGTTGCCCAGCTCAAGGCCAAGTCCTCCTTCAACCTCGTTGAGTGGTGCCCAACAGGTTTCAAGATCGGCATCAACTACCAGAAGCCCGTGGCTGTTCCCACTGCCTCCCCCTCCGACGGCGGTCTCGCTTCCGTCGACCGCTCCGTTTCCATGTTGTCCAACACCACGGCTATTGCCGAGGCTTGGTCGCGCCTGGACTACAAGTTCGACTTGATGTACAGCAAGCGTGCCTTCGTGCACTGGTACGTCGGTGAGGGTATGGAGGAGGGTGAGTTCAGCGAGGCTCGTGAGGACTTGGCTGCGCTGGAGAAGGATTACGAGGAGGTTGCTCAGGATTCCGCTGTCGACGAGGAGGTCGAGGCTGAGTACTAAGCGGAGTGACGGGAGGGATGTGTTGAAGTCGGTTTGTTGGAGCTGGCTGGATATGGTTTCTGTCGGGGTTTTTCTTTTCTGTCGTGATGAAATATGGGACGTGTTTATGAAACGGAAAGAGATGTTTATGCGAGTTTTAAATATGTCGTTGATTTGATGATTATGCGAATTTTGCTGTCTCTTTTTTGGCGATGGTGGTGGCGGGTAAAACAAGAGAGAATTCCTCCTTGCACATATGCAAGCAAGCAGCAACATGGAACAAGGGAAGCAAAGCCAAAAGTTCATGGGTGTGTTTCTGCGTCTAGTTGAGTCTTTTCATGTCTACCTTTGTTGAATGCGATGTATCACTGCCCTGCTTCGTTGCATAGAAGATAGACCGGACAGCATGCGATAAGCGGAATGTAATCTTGAAAAGAAAACAAATATATAAAAATGAACTTGAACCTGATGCGCACCTTTGTAGCTGTGTTTTTTTTTTCTTTCCGGGAACCCCTCCCGCCACCAACCTGCCGGGAGAGTCACTTTCCTTGACGCCTTGACACCCATCACTCAGTGCTTTACCATTTGACAATGACCAATTTTACCTATAAGGTATTCATGCTGCTTGATACTTCCTTGGTGGGAAAGCAGTCAACGATATTGAGAGTGGAGTTTGAATCTTTGGGTAGGTGACGGAACCGACGGACAGTTGTGGTATCAAATTGAAGGACATAGTTTTGCGCCTGATCTGCGTGTTGTTTGTACAGCTACTTCTTGGGATGTATGGGGGTGAATAACTTGGGGGGAAGTGAAGTGGGCTGTATCTGTTGTAACTTGTCGTGATGATGATGACTAGGTGTGGCGGCGCATGTGATGAATGTTACGTACGTACTACCTTGGTTGGATAGTGATGTGTTCTAGGGGATTTTGTAGTAGAAAGGGGGCTGATTGTGTGGGAATGGATTGGTTTTGGTTGGCCATGATGTTTTCATAAAAAAATTGTCTTGTGATGAAGAGTAAGGGGTGGTATGTAGTTAGTTTGAGGGGTGGGTATGAGAGATGGGTATGAGAGATGGGAGATGGGTATGAGAGATGGGTATGAGAGATGGGTATGAGAATGGTATTTGTGTGTGAGGGTTTGTAGGGTTGAAGAAACAACATGTATTTTACAAGGCAACGGGGCAAGGTGAATACCAAGATGAGGGGATAATAAACGCTCGAAATTATGCACAAGATCGGGCTGAATATGAGAAGGGAGAGAAAACTTCAATAGTATTGACGGATGGATGTCAACGTGGTAGTAACAAAATTCAAGACGAATTTGGCCTCAATTGGACTCTTCGAGTATTTCGGATAGCAAACATATGAGAAGTGTGAGCTACAGGGTATAGTTTGCTGATATCGTTCCTCAGTGATGTTGAAAGGACCAGGTACCGAGTGGCTGGCTGACAGCAAGCACTGTATTTTAGCTCAACGGGAAAGCCATCCATTCACTTCACTGGTGATCGGGGTCCGGTTTGTCAATATCTGACACTTTGAGTGATTTGATTGAGTGCATCTGCTACAGCAAAATTCCAGCCAATACATGTAGGTCCTGCAGGACCATGTCCGTTTCCGAGCCACTACTGCAAGGCAACAACCACCTCAGAACCTCAACCTTAACTGACATAAAATCACGGCTGACCGCCCTCCACTTCCATCTTCAGCATTCATTAGCCTTCACCTGTCTACTACAACTTCCCTCGCAGCTTTATTTCTTTGCGCCACCCTCCCTCCACTTGGCCGCTCTCGCAGCACCTCTTCCAGTTGGACCACTCGGACCCGTCTTCTTCTTATACCCTCTCTTCTCACCATTTCTGGCGCCCTTGAACTTCAAGTCTTTTGGCTTTCCGTCCTTGGCACTTGCGCGTTTGCCTTCAAAGACGAAGTCCTCTGGTGGTCTAATACCACTGGGCTGGCTTTGCGGAGCACCAGCAGACTCCCGACGGGGTCTTTCTTTCCTGTCCTTTCTCTTGTCCCCACCGGTGAGTTTTGCAGCACCGCCTCTACCAAGCAGTTTACCCGCTCTGCCAGCCAACGTCTGGGCTTCGGGTGTGATCTTGGGAACATAACTGGAACCCTTCTTGCCCTTACGATCTCCCTTCGATGGAGGACCGGCCTTGCCGTGTTTCGCCTCCAACGCTCTGGCTGTCTTGTGAGGAGCCTTGCATCTCGATACGCGGAGCTCGCGGGGCAGCATAGGGGGGAACTTCTTTCCTTCCAACAAGATGGCCTTCTCAACGTCGTTGCCATCATAGAACTGGACATAAGCAATACCCTTCCCGACACGGGTGACATTGTCTCTTACGACACGGACGCTCTCGACCTTGCCGGCTTCCTTGCCAAAGACGCGCCACAAACCCTCCTCGACATCCATAGGCTGCTTGGTCCTCTTCTTCTTCGTAGTCGTTTGGTTACCCTCCTCATCAACCTTGACGTTTAGTACAGTCTCATCATCAACGAAGCCCAGGTTGCCGACAAAAACGCAACGCTTGTGATCCACCGGGGCTGGATGGGCGACACTGTCGACTCTGAGATGACGGTCCAACACCACAGTACCGTTCAGTTTCTGCACTGCGAGACGGACAGCCTGAGGGGTGCTGTAGACGGCATAGGCATTGGTACACCTTGTCGTCGCCTCCATGACATCCTTCTTGATAAACGCCGCGCGCTTAGGAATAGCGGCAGTGGCGAAAGCTGTTGAGCGGAAGCGGATGGATTCGACCTTCTGGGGTGGGTCTGCTTTCGCATCCAAAATCGAGGCAAGGTGCTTCAAAAGAGTCTTCTTGGCTGTGCGCGAAGTGGCGGCCTCCATAGAGACATTGCTGAGGAAGACGGTGCGGTTTGCCTTCTCGAGCTCTGAGGCGGCATCATTGGCTGTGAGAGATTCGTGCTTGGGAACCTCGGCGACTGAAGCTTCGTCCCCATCACTGTCGCCATTCTTTTCAGTCTTCTCAATGGCCGCAGCCTTTCCGTTCGCATCCTTGCGCCGTTTCCCTGATGGCTCCTCATCATCCTCCTGAAGACGTTCCAAGTACTTGGCCTCAAGATCTTCGTCGTCGTTCCGTTGTTTCCGCTTTCTCTTACGCCCATCCTCCTCCTCAGCCTTGCTCTTTGTTACTGCTGCTTCCAAAACCTTTGCGGCCTCAGCCTCGTCGTCCACGCTCATGCTATCGCTGGCATCATCTTCGGCCTCGTCATCTTCGTCGCCTTCGGAATCTTCATCATCTTCCGACTGGTCTTCGCCGGACTCTTCGCTAGCTTCCATATCGATGAAATCTTCAAGGTCGGCTCCGTCTTCCAGCTCCGAAAGTTCTTCGTCATCCTCCTCATCCTCTTCCTCGTCCGACTCTTCAGGGGCTTCATTTGCCTTCGGGGCCGGCAATTCGGAATAACGAGACTTGGGAGGGGCTTGAACTGGGCCAGCCTAGAACAACGTCAGCAACTTCTTAAGTGAAAGTATGCGATTGACAACTAACACTGGTGGCAAACAGAGAATCCAGGGTTGGATCGACAGCCTTGGATGGCGCCGAGAGAGATTTGCTGTAGACAACCAAGTTAGCGAACTTGTATCTCTGAATGGTCAGTTCAATGGCTTGGTGCTCACCTTTTCGCCATGGTGTTGATGTGGTTGAGCTTGGAGCCCACGATGCGCAAGCGACAAGAATGCTGATGTTGTCGAGAAAACAAAGCGCAAAGGGGGTCAGAAAGCTACAATGAGCTTCTTTTCGGAGTACAGGACAGAAAAGGCTTGTTTTGACGCAACTTCAGGAAAATCTGCAGTTTCCAGCAGCTTTCCTCCAAATTTTTGGGAGACAAACAACTTCTTGCTTGGACCCCCGGCGCAGAGCAAAAGTGGGGACTCAATCCAGGAAAATTCGCTTATCGAAGCTTATCGATACTGCCACTTCCCACCGCCTCGTCATCCGCTTCGAAATCGGGCAGGCGGGCAGGCAAAGGAAGCAGCAGGCCCCATCCGCCCATTTGTGTTCCCTCCCGGTGCTTCTGGGTGCCGCATTCCCAGCTTCTTGTCAATAGCCACCACCGAGCACCGCACATCTGCCCACACACCACACCACCGCGAATATCCATAAGTACGAACACAGAACTCTACGTATTCGCTTGCTCTACATTCAGCGGTACTCTTTTGACTTCGTCATCTCGCACCCCTCCCCCTCTACTCGTCGCGCAACCCCGTTCTGGCGTCAAGCTGCCCGCTCGTGAAGCCGCCAGTCAATTTTGCGCGGTCGTCTTCTTCCGACCACCCACAACGCCGACCACCAACATCGCAACACTCCTCGGTTGCTTCTTATCGGAATCGCATGGTTTGCAATGGCTACTGGTGACACCGTGTTGCCTTTGGCAGTGTCGAGCCCCCCTCCACACCTGCTGGACAACAGCCCCAGCAACATCTCGAGCCCTCTGAGCGAGGTCGAGGACAAGTACGGCGATCATGACGAGCCGGATCTTGAAATGAAAGATGACGAAAGCAGCACACAAAGCACACCCAAAAGAAACGGAGCTCATGGCGTACCAGAATCCGATCTCGCTTCGGAGCCAGACGAGGACAGCAAGCTGTCTGAGGCCGACGTCAATGACTCTGAAGCGGAAACCGAAAGACTATTCGACACACCTCCAAAGAATGGCGCGACACGCGACATTGTAAATACCGCCGACGGTGCAGGAATCCGACGATTCACCGATCGGCGCGAGCGGGTCTTTGAGCGAAGCCCCAGCAAGCTCCAACAGCAGCTCCAAGCCGACATAGACGCCGAAGATGCTCCCACCGGGAACAACAGTTCCGAAGACGAGGAGGCAGCAGACGATGGCGACGTGTCAATGGCGTCGAGCGATCGTGAGGACGAACCTACAAAGAGACCGTCACGGCAGCCTCCTCCACGGTCGCCCGCACAAGCTAAAAAGAACCAAATAACCTCTACCGAACAACCGATCTCACAAGCCAACAGCGAAGATTCGTCCGAGTCTAAGAAACGAAAACGATCCTCAATTGCGGAGGTACCCGAAGCCGAGCAGCCTCCTAAGAAGCGAGCTGCCTCGATCGACCCCGTCGACCGCGAGTTCTCGGCCGATGACATGCCAATGATTGATGACGATGTGCTATCGACGGCTCCGCAAAGCGGGGAACATACCGCCGACGAGGATAACATCGAGGAACCGGTCGCCCCCGAGGAGACTAAGAACACACCCGTGGATTCGGTAGAAGAGGTTGTTGTCACGTCGACCAGAGGCAAGAAGGGGAAGCGCAGTCCGGTAAAAAGACGAAGGAGCAAAAGCCCTGAAGCGGGCACACCTTTGGAAGCTCCAGATGAGCCACCCGAAGATGCCGACGTTCCCAGTGGTGTACCAACGCCTCAGGCAGAGGATCGCACCGCCGACGAGATTGACGAAGAGGCCGAGGCAGCCCACAGAAATGAAGAAGAGTGTAAGCACCTTGTTCTTTGGCTATGGTATACTGGCGAAGCTAATGTTTGGACACAGTGGAGCGCAAAAAGGCAGCTTGGGAGGAGCTTGCCGCCATCGAGAAGCAATTTTCCAACTTTCGGGAGCGGTACGTTCCTCAAGCAGGTCTCAATTGGAAGGCAATGACTCTAACGCGCAACAGTCTATACCAGGAACGTTTAGATCAGCTCAATCGCGAGGAAGAGATGCTCTTGAGCGATACCCCGACACATCACGAACTCCTTGCGATGCTACAATGTCTCGAAGAGCGCCGAGCGGAAACAATACGAAAGAGCAATCTTGAATTGCAGTTCAAAATGTCTGTACTCAACCACCGAGCGGTCGCGGAGCGGGCACAAATCATGTCGCAGTTCTACCAGTCTGTGCGTGCCGAAAGAGAAAAGACAATCGAGGGTCTCGGCCAAGACTGGTACGACATTCAACAAGAAAGAAGACGATTGACAAGTGTCATTCCGGAATACGGTCTAGGATTCCCCACAACAAAGGCCCAGGCGGTCAGACAGGCCGTGTCATACACAAGAGAGGTGTCGATACTTTCGGGGTTTGCAAAACATGTCGGCTTCCCGGCGGCGCCCACAATATCAGGGGTTACAGAAGAGCAGCTGGAGGACGATTTGGAAGCTATTGCAGTGAGTATGAGTAGGGTCTAGGATTATTGGAGGGCGGCTCAAACTGACGCATCTTTCTAGAGCGCTCGTGAGCCGGTACCTAGACCGGTCGCCAACCCTCCTCCGACATTCCCTCAGGACCTGACGGCAGGGTTTGGGCCTTCACTTGGGCTTGCAGGAGAGCAGTTTATTGAGCAAACACCCTGGCTGAACCCACGGCACCCAGCACATCGACAACAGCAACCGCATCGACGAGAACAAAATCTACAGCCTGTCTTTGCACCCGGGCCGGCACCAGGACCAGCGCCTAGAAGACAGTCACAGCAGCTGGGCGGTCTCTTCTCTTCTAGTACTTCCACGATACCAAATGGTGACTCGCCGGTATCGCTGCACAAAACCCACTCACCAAGCACTGTCGAAGCCATCAAGAGGACCAAACTCGTCTCTGAGCCATTCCGGCGCGACCCAGCGATACAGGCATCCTAATCCTTTCCTTTTTTTTCTTTTTCCACGCTGGTTTTGGCTTGTTCTAAAGTTTAGCGGTTGTTAGGGCTAGGCGGAGTCTTTTGATCGGAATTACTTTGGGCATATAATGTAGGGTTGTATGAAGCTTTGACATATGGGATATGTTTTGATGTGTGGCGTTTAAAGGGAGAAACCCTTTGGAAAAGGGTGGTCCACCTATCAAGGGAGCATGTGTACGCCATGTTATAGCGGAGAGAAGCCAGGGGTAGTTGGGTTGCTCGGATGTCATGTTACTAGAAAGGGGAATGTTGTATGATTCGAAAAGCTCTGTTGCCACCCCTTTCTCGGTACTCCTCGCATTTGGCAGGGACAGTTGGGTTACGGCCAGCCTGCTGTGTTCCCTTGTTTACTTGTATGTACTGTTTTTGCTGATACCAGGCGTCTTGGGAAGATGATACCAATGAGTTTCGGCATATCTTGTGTGTGCGTGTGTGTGCATTTGCCGGAACGTATAGAATAGCGGTCGCGATGTAATGAAAACGTGATCCTTTTTCCTTTCCAAAGAATAAATAAACCTCCGGTGGTGTTGCTTTGCCCAAAACGCCATCTTGATATTGCCCAACTTGCTTCCCTGCAAGAGCCGCCCTTATGATATATCATACATTATGCACCATCCGGAAAGCAGCAGGGTACCTAGTTGTGTCTCCTACCCCACGCTTTGCTGGTGTCGTCTGCTCATTTCTTCGCAGGTTGCACAGGCACATCGGGTACCTTGACGTCCTCGAAATCGTCTTGGCCGACAGCCATGAGGGTGTATGTGTCTGTGTGGACCAAGGTGCCCTGGTTAGCCTCATCCACTGGGCGGAGACAATAACTCAAAGGATGGAACAGTTGCTCGTACAGATACTAGCAGTGACACCCACAAGGACTAGACCGGTGAGGGCGTTCTTGAAGAGGTAGGGACGACGAGCGCGGACAAGAGCGGGCGACTGGCCCAGCTTCTTGTCGTAATAGGTGTTGTGTCTAAGTCTGGAGTGTTGCAGGAAACATATTAGCCACCAAGACCTGAAAGAAAGTGCACAGGGGAATTGAGCTATCTGTACCCGGACATGTTGGCCAATTTGCCTGGCTATTGCGATGCGATGCGATCGAGAGCTTGCCTTGCGCCGAGCTATGCCGAAGAATAAGTTACAGCCCACCCACGTAAGGAAATGGTATGATACGTCAGGGCAAAGGCTGGCGGATGTTGCCGAGGGCAAGTGTGGGCCGATAAGCACTTATCGAGCCCCCACCAATCAGAGTGCGGGATGCATGTGTGAGACAAGGGTGCTGGTTCCTTTCACGTCACTGAGCTCCTGGTTCCTAGAGGGCGCGTCTTCTTGTCTTTTGCGAACGTGCAAGGCTTCCACATCTTGAAGAACCACAACCTCATCACCACCAAAATCAACCCCTGTGATATCACGGCAGAGACCACCTTACCAGATCCGGCCGGCAAAAGATTCATCCGGAACTGCTGTAGCCATTTATGACGATGGAATCAGTGGCTTTTGTGGCACTTGGTCCCTAACTTTCTTTCCGACTTGGCGCAGCATTCCGCTACAGCTTTTTTGCCTTCTTCGCGACACGAACGTCTTTTTGCGCCTACTCCGGGAACTGCTATCTCGCCAGACCTGGGACGATAGCAACACGTCGAGGCCGTAGGGCGACCACTGAGGGCTTCAATTCTTAACAAAGAGCAAGAGAGGTATCTGATTGTGGGTGTGATATCAGTCACGCGACAGGTTTCCATCAATCGACAGCTGGAGCAGCAGTTGGGAAGTTCTTGTAGACCTGGAGAGCATTTGTTGCCCATCGCAACTTCCTCAACATTCACCACAAGGGGGGCCACAGTGAGGTTTTCTTCAAGAGCTTGGAATTGGCACGGCCCTGAGATTTCTTGAGAGCAAGCTGTGTCCAAATCAACTATTTCCTGCACACCCAGGCACCAGGCACACTTTCGACACCTTTTCCTGTGTAGAATCTTGACCAACCTTTGTTGCCCAACGACTTCTTTCTTCGCGCCCTTGCCTACTACCCACATCTACATTCTATCATAACACACCTCCGTCCCGCTCGCTATCTTGCCGTATATCGCTTCGTCTCACATTGCCCCACCAAAAAGAAGGTCAAACCTCTCTTCGGTCGGTCGGTCGCTCTGTGAGAGAAGAGTGGCTTTCCTGATACAACAACACACCAAACAAACAACTATCGACCGAGTCGAAAGAACACGCTCTACTGACCATGGCGTCGACACCGGCTGTTCCCATTGAGGAGCAGATCAAGCAACTCGACGCCGCTCGGAAACTCGCTTTGGAGAACTCAGCTTACTACGACCGCATCGTCAAGGGTGTTTTACCTGTCATTGGACCGACATCATCGATTGAACTCAAGAGATGGGGGGCTGAGTTTCTGGCCGAGTCGCTGGCCACTCCAGTGCTCTCCACCCGCGACAAGGAGAGCCTGACGCTCTCGGTGCTTGACACTCTCAAGTCACTGTTGGAGAGTGAACAGGACGACGCCATTGTGCTGAAGGCTAGCATTGCCGCTGCGGCGAGCGCGTACCCGGTTGTTATGAGGTGGATGTAAGTAGTACTCGATCATTGCTTTGGTGCCGTGACTTGTTGTGATTGATGCCCTTGCCGTTGTTCTCCTCGGATTATGAGCGGCCGCACTGGGCTATGTATTGTGATGGGGTGGGATGGGGAATGTGCTTTGATATGCCTCTTGTTTCCATCCCTTTACCCCATCGTAATGCTTTGCCCACTCGGCTCCTCTCTCTCTTCCCCAAGGGGGTCCGTTCACTGTCCGAATATGCCTTGCCCATATCATGTCATGTCCATTCAGTGATGGCCGAACTTGCTTCATGTCGAGCATTTTTGCTAACTGACACGTCTACAGTATTCACAACAGCTATCATACAGAGGCCTGGGAACAAATATCATCGATCAAATCGAGGATCCTCAGGATATGGGATGGAGCCCCAGCGCCTGTCAGGCTGAGCTGTATCAAGTTTGCGCAGCGTGTGGTGCTTGCGCAAACAACTTCCAATGGGCAGGAGGCCAAGTATGGAGGACTCGATATCTCCTTGGGTATGGTCCCTGCGAACCATCCCCTGTTAGACCCACGGTTGATGGAAGCGGAGGCTACTGGCCTTCTCGACCGGATGTTGGGGGTACTACAGGATAACAGCAGCGATGCTCTGCTTGTTGATGCGACCTTGAACTGCCTTTCCATCCTGATCCGAACCAGGCCAAGCACTTCGAACCGCATCATCAATTGTGTGCTCAACTTTAACCCTCTCAAGTTGGCCAACTCACCTATGACGCCCAAAAATAAAGTTCTCATGAAATCGATGGAGAAGACGACTCGTATGCTCATGATCAATATTTTGAAAAGGTATGTCGGCGACTTCAGGGGTAATCAGGGGTTACGCCGAGACATTGCTGACTTATTTACTTCCAGGGACCCTAACAACCAACACGGCGGTCGTATCCAGCAGTATGTCGAGCGATTGATGCGCTCGCGCGCCGAGATTTTCGACGAAGCGGGTCGGAAGAGACAGCTCGCTGACCAAGCGGCTGCCCAATATGGCGATCTCAAGAGGCAGAAAATGCAGGATGCTGCCCCTGCTGCAACCGGGCCTGCTGCGCCAGCGCAGCCAGTTGTGATCCCGCCATTAGCTCCCGGCCCACAGACTCTTGCTGCCGTCTTCACCTTGACCAACAACCCTGGTCTTCAGGCTTTCGATGCCACCAATATTCCCGCCAACCTCGTGGCCAAGATTGTGGCCAGAACACTCAATACTCTGGATCAGAGTGTCTTGGATTTTGCAGTGAACGGAATCAGAAGTCGGCTCCACACACTTCAGGCTGCTGCGGTGACGGCGGCAGCCCAGCATGCCGCCCAGGGAGCTGCGGTTCTGCCTGGTGCTATTAACCCAGCTACTGCGCCCTTGGGAGTGGACGAAGATGACGATGATTACGAGCCGAACCTTGATGCGGCGGAAGACACAGAGCAAATACTTAACAAACTCGACAACGCGCCCCCCGAGACAACGCTCGACGAGTACGCTGACCCCAACGCTGCCCTTGGTCTCGGCCCATTTACCCTCCCATCACCACCGTTGATTGATGCCGACGTAGCTTCCAAGCTCAGCTCCGTCGCCGCCTCCCGTGTCTTTGGTCCTCTATCATCCCTGTCATCGGAGGGACCAGGCAAGAAGCCAAAAGCGGGCATCAACCGCCTTGCCGCCTCGACATATGATCGCGATTCTTGGCTCACCGTTGTCACTCGTTTGGCCACTCGCAGCACATTCGGCCTCGAACAACAGCAGCAGCCTGCCACCAAGGCCGAAGAAGGCGTCGGCGCCCTTTCACGCCTCCCCTTAGCATCCACCTTTAACCAATCCATCCGCGAGACGCTCTTCAACTACATCCTTGAGGACTGGCGGCCGAGAATAGAAGTCGCGGTCACCTGGCTCAGCGAGGAGTGGTACAATGACCAGCTCACCAAGCGGATGGGGGTGCCGAATGCACCACTGCACTATGAAACCTGGGCGTTGCGGTTGCTGGATGGGTTCATGACTTTTATCACGGCGCAGGATAAAGTGTTGACGAGGTTTCTGGCCGAGATTCCGGAGCTGAGCAGGGAGTTGCTGGGCAAGTTGAAGACGCTTTGCGGCGATCCGAACACGTTGGGCTTGGCCATGACCAGCTTGTTGTACTTGGTTATGATGAGGCCGCCGGTGAGGGAGTTGGCGTTGGATACGGTCGGGGGAATTTGGGTCGAGTGTGAGTTCTTACCAGAAGGATTTTCCTGATAATGGAGTGTGGTTGCTAATGGTGTACAAAACAGATGAGGAAGCGAGACCGCTGGCTGCGAAGTACTTGAGTAAATGGCGGCCGGGGTGGGTTGAGCAGCAGATGCAGTTGCAGGCTGCCAAGGCTGTTGCTGGGGGGAATGGGGCTGCTATTGCTGCTTGAGGTGGTACGCAGTCAAGTTTGGGGAACATGAAAAAAATGATGAAGGTTCTGTATATTACGACAATTCACTGGACAGGGGCAAGACAACATTTCTAGACGCTCACAGGGCTTTTCTACTTCGGGGGGGGTATCACTTATATACGAAGCGAATGGGGAGACGTTGGCAAGTATTTCCCAACCATTGGCCAACATGATATAAAATGGGTTAGCGGAGGTTGGCAGAAGTGAAAAATAGGAACATGGCCAGGAGAAAAGGGGGAGTGTAGAGTCCTGTTTGTTTCTAGGTGGTTTCCAGTTTTCAGGGTATGGGGAGGCTGGTTAGCGGGTAGACAAACATCTTTCTGTAGTTGTTGTATGCTTTGTATGAAATTCATTTTTGCATGCTGCATGGTGGGTGGTGGTTAGTATCATGGAGGATTAAATGAAGACGCGTCGAACGCGGTGGAGAGGACGCGTTTGATGGGGATTACATCATATCTCGGACATCCTGGTGAGTGGCTTGGGAGCGATGCATGAATGTTCAATTTGGGGGGATTAATGGGCTGGATTTGACGTTATTGGGTAAGATATGACCAGGCTGGAGGTCTACACGAGGACATTTTCTCAATATAGGTGGAAAGCATATGGTCTCGGGGTCTTTCTTCTTGATGTTCGCCGTGTGAAATGCAGGGTCATCATCAACAGGTGTGAGCTGCCGGTAGCTAGAGAAGCAACTCAGGGGCTAGGGGAAGCTCTCTTGTCTTTGTGAGGTGCAGACTGCAGGAACAAAGACAGGATGCAAAAGCTTTGACAGTTGAAGCCTGTACAAAGGGAAAACCATAGGACAAAAGTGAATGCAGATGGCACTTTGTCGATGCAAGATGCAAACCCCTGGTCTCACATCCCGAGGCGGCGGCCCGAGAGCCAGGGGTGGCTTTGGAGGCCGGATTTCTCTCAGTGCAACGCCAACAATCTGGTTGCTGTGGTGGTGGGGAGTTGTTAGTGGTTTTAGTGGTCAGGAGATCTGGGCTGACGAAGGTGGCCGGTGGTGAGGCCATTTGTCAAGGGCAGAGAGGGGTAATCAACACGGTGATGCAAAGAGGATTCTGGATTGGTTGAGAGGTTCTATGGCGTTTGGTTTCTGATATTGCTGTTGGTTTTGTTTTTGTCTGTTTTCCCGAAACGCCTTTTGATGATGGCTTAACTGAACCCCCCCCCCCCCATGTTGATAACTCCGTATTACAGCCTTGCCAATTGCACGCTAGACGCTAATTGCCAAGAGGAAAGAAAACATCCAATTGGTACCTCCTCCTCATGCGACGACATCTCTCTCTCTCTCTCCTTCTCTTGTTGTTGCTTCTTCTTTTCTTGAGCAACTAAAACCTAGCGTTTCTCCATTTGCTTTGGAGTTACCTATCTTGCGACAGTGTTTTTGACAGACAACCTTACCTACACACACGCGCGCGGTAACAGATATCCGGTCTCATTGCATCTCCATTGAAAGTTAGCAAACAAGCACCCGGCCTGCTGAACACCAGGCAATTCGAAACACACAGGCGTCGGCTTTTCAGCGGGCTTCCCACTCGCCGACCCGCTATGAGAGTGGAAACAAACGGCCGGCTTACGGATACACTACTACTGCTACAATCTACTACAACCAGAGATAACTACAATTAACGTTGTTTTGCCCCTGAAAAGAAAATGCGCAACAAGCTTGTGAAGGCGAGGCCGAATTCTACAACTGCAAAGGCATTGGGCTTTTTCAACATACATCAAGATCGTGGTGACGGTGACGAACGCAGTATGTCTCTTCCCCCCCCTTTTCCCCCCTCTTGGAATGCTTGTCCGTAAAGTCGGTGGAGGTTCCTTGTGTGCCTGAGACACATGTCCCGGAGGTTGTGTGCAAGGTGTCGGCCTGCAGACAAGGATGGAGGCACTTGTGGGCTTTTCGGATACCTGCAGATTCGCTGTCTGTGTGGATGGAAGTTGTTGTTGGAAGAATAGAAACTGCGGGCTGGTTTTTTATTTAGTTGGTGTACAAAGTTGAAGAAATCGACCGGACTGGGGAAGCTAATTTGGAGCGTATTTGGTATTTCCAAACAGAAGCCTCCCCTTCATCATCTACGCGAAATTCCGTCGACGCACCGCTATCCTCCCCACGAGCAGCAACACAGCACCAAACACCAGCCGCGAATCAACAAGCACAAGCCGCGATTACCTCTCCACCTACATCGCCGAGCCCAACAAGCCGCACCAGATCTCCCCCACCGCAATCCCCTGCGAGCAATAACAACCAGGCCGCGAGGCAACAACCGCAGCAGCAGCAGCAGCAGCAGCAGGACCGGCGCCCCTCGTTCCGAGCGACTTTGACCCCGGTGTCAGAAGCCACAATAAACTCTGCCATGTCACGAACGGCCGCAGGATCAACACCAAATACAAACGGAGTAAACGGGAAGGCAACGCCACCAGCACCCGCAGCGCCGTCACCTTCGGCGGCCGCAACTACATCCTCTTCCTCCCTCTCCCCAAGCCGCATGAACTCTACCATCCGCGCGGTACCAAGTTTCGATCGCTCCTCCGGCGAAGACTCGAGCAGCGACGGCACAAACGCGACAACGTCGAGGGACTCTGCGCTTTCGAGCTCAATCAACAGCACAGCAAGCATGTCGTCTTCTGAATCGGCGAACCTGACCCCGAACGGCGGCGGTGGGTTGCACAAGATCCCCTCGGTGGGAAGACTGCGACCTAGCCCGTCGGGGGTCTCGATCGGGGAGAACAACAGCGACCAGAACAGCACGCCAGGGACGAGAACGCTGCGGTCATTCCCTAGCATGGGTGACATCCCGCAGCGGGGGAGCAGTATTAGCGCTACTGCTGGCTATCCCTCCGCAGCCGACAACCCCGGCGGGGGAAGCCCGACTCCTAATGAGATATCGCTTGCCGCCGGGGAGGCGCATCTCTCGGGGGGGTGGGACAACTCGGTGGGGAAGGCCGGGCTGGGGAAGACGGGACGGGTGATCAACAGGCTGGTGTCGGACAACGAGTCGTTGAAGAGGGACATCAAGATTGAGAGGCTGAGGGCGGAGGAGGCGAGGCAGCAGGCGCAGCTGCTGAAGGACCAGCTGGACAGGACGACGCGCGAGCACGAGAGCCAGATGCTGGATGTCAATGTTACCAAGACTTTGCTGGCGCGTAAGGAGCGGCAGGTGGAGGCGCTGCAGCAGACGGTGGAGCTGGAGCGGACGAGGGCGGTGTCGGCGACGGACCGGGAAAGGATTTGGAAGGAGGAGCTGGAGAAGGTCAAGGCCGAGTGCAAGCGGCAGGTGGAGGAGGCCAACAACCAGGTGCTGCTGACGGATGGGCGGTATAATGCTTTGGCGAGCCACTGGGGAGGGGAGGGGGAAAGGTACAAGAAGAGGACGGACAAGATGAAGAAGGAGTTTGAGGAGCTGAGCGAGAAGAGGAGGGAGGATGATGAGAAGATTCGGAGGCACGAGCAGATGATTGATCAGATGTATGTGGAGATTGATGATTTGGAGAAGCAGAACAGGGCGCTGTGGGAGATGTTTGAGCGGTACAAGAAGGAGAAGGACGAGAGCTTGAGGGGGATGACGGAGAAGAATTTCAAGCAGGCGGAGGAGCTGCAGAGGACGATCGAGGAGGCCAAGGAGGCGAGGGATAAGCTGCGGTGGGCGTTGAATGTGAAGGAGAATGTCAAGGGTGCGAAATAAAGGGTCACCATTCTTCGACAGCACAGCAAAGGCCTTGTTTCTCTCGTCTCCGCTTCGGCTTCTCTCGGGTTACTTCCTTCTCTTTTCTTCAACATTCCTGGTTTTATGACGACCTCGAAGTACATCACCCCCTAGCAAATACATGTTCAACCAACAAAGACAGCCAGCCACCAGTCGTCACTCGAGCAAAGCCAGACTGCATTTTCGTTTAAGCTCATCATCCAGCAAAATTGTTTCCGGCAGAGAAAGGCGTTTCATTTGTTTTTATCTCGTTTTCTTTTCTTTACAACATCTTCATGTTTCGAGTGTCTGGATACCCTAGAGAGAGAGAGACAGAGAAGAGGAGGAAAGAGAGGGGACCAGGATTATTTGTACCATCATAACCTTGATCATGGTTTGAAACTTTCTTCTGTTACTTTAGTGTTGTACAATTGGAGTTTGGGTGGGAACGGTTGGGGGGTAATGGATTTTGAACTTCTCTTATATCTTATTTGTGTGTTTTTTCGACCCTGGACAGGAGTTTCTGGCGGTAGTGTATCAAAGAGGGGAAACACACTTTTGGGAAATTGGCCTTCTTCTTTCTGAACTGGGCAAAGCACACATTGACACTTTACATACGTGGCATATGGGGAGGGCGTCTTTGCGTTTGTGTTGAGTTGTGTTTGAGATACGGGGTGTGGTGGTGAATATACTGTTTTTTAACAAAGGTCCTGTTTGTGATTTTGTGTGACATGCAAGTAATATAGTGATTAGGCCAAAGTAGCTGGTGTATTGGGGCTGGTGATGGTGTGGTACTGGATGTGAGGATGTTGACTTTGGTGGGGCAAGTCGAAAGGGGCGTTGTCAAGGCAACAAACTTGAGAAGAGGTGGTCAACGGCCAAGGTTTCCCACTGATGAGTTGAGGCTATCTGAAAGTGATCCTAAACACATCTTTGAGATGCTGAAGCAAGGAGCAGCGTTTGCTTACGGAAACCGCGGGTACCCGAACCGTTCCTGCCGTGTTTGGCTGCTAGATACACGTGCCTGACAAGCCTCGTTCCCATGCGCTGGACGTCATGGGGCCTGGTTGCTTGTTTTGCTTGATGGTTGGCGTCGAGGGGTGATAAGTGGTCAGTTGCTCTTTCACGTTGCAGGTTGCTCTGGGGCATCGCAGCTCCAGCAACTCTCATGGGCGCACGTTCAACCACGGGGCCGCTTTTCGTGCCAACAAGCCCTCCCTTTTGTTTTGCACACCCAAATCGGCCCTCTCCAAGGTGTGTGCCCTTCTTTTGTACCCCTTTCAACTTACATTGCCTGCCTCCATCTGTGATCTTTCCGCCTTCCGGTTTCGCTTTGAGACCTTTCGAGCAAACCGACCTGCCTCCGACCATTTTTTGCACGCGTCAAGTAGCTAACTTGACACCTCCCCAGATCACCTCCAGATCCTCGACGATGGAGGGGTACGTAGAGTTCTACCAGGCCACCTGCTGGGCATACAAGCCCAAGGCCATCAAAAAGATTGTCGAAACCCTCACCTCACATCCGGCGGTCAGTTCTTTCCTTTTTTCGCAACGAATTTGGTTCACCTTGACACTGATAATTTGCAGCACGGCGGGAGGGCAGAGGTTCTTTACGACCTCGAGCAACGATGGTTCAAGGTCTCCTGCCATCAGAACGATGCCGAGCCCCTTCGCCGGCTATTTGCGGACGTGGCCGCCGAGATTGAAGACGATGCCCTTGGCTCTAACTACGAGAAGGTTCTCGGCCCAAGCGGCTACTTTGATGTATGATATTTTCTATCGCAGTCCAACCGTAACCGTGTCGCAATAGTTGCTAATCATTACAGATTGATATCGACAATGAGTGGATCGCCGGCGAACAAGAATACATCAATCTTCTCCGATCCAACACGGCCGAATTCAAGAACTACGCATTCCCATCTGCACTTGCCAGCTTCCCCTTCAAGACCTGCTGGGACTCCCTCGAGAAACGAGACGACGGGCTGACCCTCGATCATGTCGTCTCAGAAGAAAAGTTGTCACAGCTCGAGCAGGAGACACATGTGCGAATCGTGACAGACATTGGCAAGTCGCTGGTTTTCATCGGATCAAATACCGAGAATTGTGTCTACCAGGCGAAGGGGAAGCTGGACGTTCTCCTGGCCAGCAAAGTTAGCACCCACACCCTTCCCCGTCTTTAGCTACAAGATCGTCTGCTCACAGAAACCAATAGAACATGACTGTCCTCTCTCTCCAGCACGACCATGTCCTATTCATTGACAACTACGTCGACGAGATTCTCCGTCCTGGATTCATGGTTGACCTCCGATACATGACCAATATTCACCCAAGACTTACTTCATCGACAGTGCTCGATCCAGCAACCGTCAAGAATCTGGGCGGGGCTTATTCGCGCATGTACGCACAAGGAGTTTCTCTGCGGCTATGTTCTTACAGTCACAAGAAAAAGTGGCATGTGTCCCTACTTGGTCCGCACATCCCGGAGCCAAAGACAGAGCAGAGATACGTTTTGAGCAGCCGTCCGATCATCATCGAGAAGGAGTCAGATGAGCGCCCCATTGCAGTGCCGGTGTCACAAGTGGCTATTCTTGAGCAAGTGCGGGCTACAACTATCGAGAGCCAGGTGGTTAACTGGATGGAGGGCATCTCGTTGGCTCCCAGCTCTGATCTGCCTAACAATAACCTTTCAGTTGAGCCCTTTGTACATCCATTCGACCTTGAGCGAGATGTTTTCGGTCCTCTTATCGACATTCCTGCGATATCTGTCATCGCCAGTCGAGCAGAACTTCCGGACATGGACAGCCCTAGTGGTCTTGATGAAGTGGCTCTAAATACGCCTGTTCGTCCGTCTCAAGATATTGTGGATGTTCCAGCTCCACCGCACATCACCATCGCTCCTAGTGGTGAAAATGGCCATTCTCGGCACTCTGGGTCGGCCACGAGCTCCTTGATGGAGTTCAGTGGTAAGCCCCCTTTCTTCACTTATGATTTCGCACAGCTAACAGGTGCCTGTAGATGATGATGGCGTGCCTACTCCAACCCCTTTTCAGCATTACGACGACCCCACCACCAAACGCTTCCAAACCATGAACCAGCAGTCTGGTCCCACTGTCAAGAAGGCAACCTCTGCGGCATCTACGATTTCGAAACCCACATCAAAGACCACTCAGAACCCCTCAAACACGGTGGGCATGGCGGCTCCAAGCTGGACATCTGGTACTGTGCCCTTTACCGAAAAACTTAAGATGGCGATCGGGAAGCTCCTTGATAAGGCACCTTACCGACGAGGCTGGGTCGAAGTGCGGGTCGAGTTTGGCCGTATCCTTTTGGGTGACTGTGATGAGAGCTCGCTTTCCTTCAATTCTGGACAGTCTGCTGCCGATGGCTGGGACAATCAAGTTGTGGTGCATATGCTGGAGCAAGCCTCCAGGAAGCTCGACATGAACCAGAGGCGCAAGGATCTTCGATTCACCAAGATTCTTAGCACGTATGGATCCGATATTGAGGCGCTCCTCAACATGTGGCACAATGGCAAGCAGATATGGGAGCCACAGCAGCGGAAGGTTGACATCACATATGTTTTTCACTGTGAGATGAAGCGGAAAGGGGAGCAAGAGGCATATCGATTTGCTATTGAAGTACACCAGAACGATCCCAACTCGACCCCGGCCTTTTCTGTCATGGTCAAGCCATTCCATCCTGTGCATGATGGCGATGGAATCGCACCCGTTTACGTGCATGGTTTGAAGCATAATTGGGATTTACGGGTCATGTTGTCACATGTTGACCATGATGAAGTCGACAAGCGTGCCAGCCGCTTCGCCATGCTTGTGTACAACAGTCTTCAGATTCGGTATGTCGCCTCTTCTTGCTACGTGTATAAATCGCTGACAAAAACTGGCTTGTAGGGATAACAACGGCCCAAACCTCACCTTCAGTGTTCCCAACTACTCTGCAACAGTTACAGCAGTTCGCGCTCTCACCCGCTGGTACTACCCGAGCATTGATCGACAGAGCGAGCTTCAAATTACCGAGGTTGAGCAACTCGACATGGACACCATCGAGGAAAACCCGAATGCCGCTCCGGGAGAGAAAACCAAGAGAATACACGCCCACCCACGTCTGCCAAAGTCCTGTCAAGCCAAGCAGCGTATGGGTGACTTTGAGCGCTGGTACGAAGCTGCTGTCATCTCTACCCAACTGCAGGAACACTGCCAGATGAACTCTGGCCTCAAACTTGGAGATGCGGCGGCTTGGAGTCCTGAGGAGGTGTGTCGATATGGCGGTCTCACCACTCTGTATGGTCCTGCTCTTGCTATGCTTAATCAAATGGACAAGATTGGTCAGAATGAAGATAACAACCTCTCGGGGGTGTTTGGAGGTCTGCTGAAGCGGGCAAACGATCCCCCGCCTCACGTTCCTGGGTCTTTGGCGCCTTCCAGTCAGCATTTGCAACGGCATCACCACGGTCGCGGTAACAGCACTGGTCTGTCATCTCAAGACGTGCGGTCAGTGGTCTCTGCCTCGACCACTGCGGCCTCGAGAACAACGACTGTGAGAAACGAGAAAGGAGACGCGGGCGAGATGTGGTGATCATAACAAGGGTGGTTTGGAAGTCGTGGGTTTTGAGCTCAATGTGAAGGAACCAAAACAGACATGATACGGAGGCTGAGAGTATGGGATCAAGACTTACACATGTAGGACTTCGACTAGTTTACGGACGCTGTTAACAAAGATGTTTTGATGTATGTACTCTGATGGCATCCCCCATTGCCATGGCGCCCTAATTCAGGGGCCGCCAGCATAAATGTTGCGGGCTTGTTTTATTGAACCTGATGGATGTGTATGTGAAATCTACATTGCTTTGAGGGAATTCCCTAATAAGCGAGGGATGTTGTCTCATTCCTTGTACCTCCAGGAATGCTCACCGGTTGCATGGACTTTTGTAGGGTGATATTGCATTTCCTTCCCCGGATTCTGATTGCCGGAACCGTTGTTCAAGGTTGCAGAACGGTTCAATTAGCTGCAGGACTTTTCGGAGTTGTGACCGGTGAGCTATGGCGTCATGGGCACTTTGCTGCCACACATGGACCGAAAGCCAATTAAGAATTCAAGCTTTTTTCGGCATCGGGAACGGACACTCGGGAGTTTTTGCTAATGGGCGGGGGGAAACAAGAGGCGTTGATGGCGCGATTGGAGCGCATTTCGACGTTTTCCCCGGATTTTGGGAAGAAGGAGTTGCATGAAGACTCCGGATTGGGGGGGTGAGTGATCGTCGTTGATTCAACTGCTTCGGGTTTGGGATGACAAGTTGATAGGAAGCAGCCAATTCTTTTTTCGATTTTTTTTGGTTTGGGTTTGGTTCAAGGGCGGGTGAGAGAGGATTGGGTTTTGCACACAGGTTGCGGAAAAGAGGATACCTTATGGATTGCTGCCTTGAGTGTTGGGGTTTTTCTTTTTCTCCTTGCAACATTCGCATTTTCTTTCTGTGTGAGGTGAAAGTGAGCTAGGTAGCTACCTAAGGTACCTCATCATGGCGGAGAACAACAACAACAACCACAACAACGACGGTGTCATCACCACGAATCTTGATAGTGGTATCGAAGATAAAAAGATTGGTGGTGGTGGTGGTGGTGGTGGTGATGCTCGGAATGAGAGGGACAACACCTCGCTCTCTTCTGGCTCGGAGGGGTCGGACGATGCGATTCTGCCTAGGGGGCAGATTGATCCTGTGTATGAGGAGAAGGCGAGGATTTTGAACCGGGCGGTACGACCTCTCACCCTTCACTTTTCTGGAGGTGGTTGCTAATAACCGGGGAGCAGATCCAAGAAATAGGCATAGGACCCTACCAATACCTCCTCTTCCTCGTCGTCGGCTTCGGCTGGGCGAGCGACAACCTCTGGCCCATCGCCACCTCCCTCATCCTGCCCCCCGTCGCGCTCGAGTTCCTCCCCGCCCGACCGGCGTATCTCACCCTCGCGCAGAACATCGGGCTTTTGGCGGGCGCGATCTTTTGGGGGTTCGGGTGTGACGTTTTCGGGAGGAAGTGGGCCTTCAATCTCACGCTGGGGATCACGGCCGTGTTTGGGATGGTGGCCGCTGCCAGCCCAAACTTTGCGGCGATTGGCATCTTTGCCAGCTTGTGGAGTTTTGGGGTGGGGGGGAACCTGCCTGTTGACAGCGCGATTTTCCTGGAGTTTTTACCGGGGAGTCACCAGTGGTTGTTGACTGTTCTTAGTGTGGACTGGGCGGTTGCGCAGGTTGTTGCCACGTTGGTGGCATGGCCGCTGCTGGGGGGGATGACTTGCCAGGAGGGGGCGGCGGGGGGCTGCACGAGGGGGGGGAATATGGGGTGGAGGTGGTTTTTGATCACGCTGGGGGGGTTGACGATGCTGATGTTTGGGTTGAGGTTTGCGGCGTTCAAGATTTACGAGAGCCCCAAGTTTTTGATGGGGCAGGGGAGGGACGAGGAGGCTGTGAGGGTGGTGCATGAGGTGGCGAGGAGGAATGGGAGGGAGAGCAGGTTGACGGTGGAGGATTTGAGGAGGGTCGAGCCGGTGGGGTATGTGGCTCGGACGGATGTGAAGGTTGCAGTGAAGAGGAAGTTGGAGAATGTCAAGATGGAGAGGGTGAGGGTGTTGTTTTCGACGAGGAAGCTGGCGTGGTCAACGGGGTTGATCATGGCGATTTGGGCCTTTATCGGGCTGGGGTACCCCCTTTACAATGCCTTTCTGCCATACATCCAGGCTACAAGAGGAGCCGACTTTGGAGACGGGTCGACGTATCTGACATACCGCAACTCTCTCATTATCGCCGCCGTTGGCATCCCGGGAGCTCTTCTGGGCGGATATCTGGTTGAGCTACCTCGCTTTGGCAGAAAGGGGACCCTGTCCCTGTCGACAGCTTTGACCGGGGTGTTTCTGTATTGCTCGACAACAGCGCTCGACTCGCAATCTCTGCTCGGCTGGAACTGCGCCTTCAACTTTACCAGCAACGTGATGTACGCCGTGCTGTACAGCTTCACGCCAGAACTGTTTCCGACACCCCAGAGAGGAACGGGTAATGCTTTGACGGCGACGTGCAATCGCATCTTTGGTATCATGGCGGTGAGTCTTCCATTGCTGGCGTTTTGCTTGTGTGGATAATATTGACTGACAATCAACAGCCTATCGTGGCCATGTTTGCGGATCTACGGACCGCTGCGCCAGTTTACACAAGCGGTGCTCTTTTCATTGCGGCTGGAGTTTTGGTGCTTTTGCTACCATTTGAGTCAAGGGGGAAAGCGGCGTTATGAGCAGTCACTAGGGGTAGTTTGGGCTTGGCTATGGTGGCCCTGATTTGGCGATGAATTTGAGTTTTATGATTACAATTGCAAAGAGAAATGGCATTTCAATTATCTGAACCACAGACCTGAGAGTGAAGAGAGAGCATAGTTCTGTCGGCCTTGTTGCCACCTCGTCTTCCATCGTCGTATTCTGTTACCCTATATATACACATAATCATCACAGTCTTGTTCACATCCTACATTAACCCTGCTTTCCCATTTCGTTTCATCAACCATAACCTCATTCCATCCATTTCTGTTCCGTCATTCATCACCCTCGTTCTTCATACAATAGCCCGTCCTTAATGCAGCGAGGCCCAAGCCCCCAGACCCACGGCTCCCAACAACATCCCCGTCCTCCCTAGATTCAACACCCCCCACCAATCCACCAACTCTTTCGCCCCCTTCTCCTCACTCTCACTCACCACCACCGCACCACTCGTCTTCACCCTCGCAGTCAAGTCCGCCTCTCTCTTCAGCAGCGCGTTGTTGGTCCCCATCATCAAAGCCAGCGTATAGGGGATGACCCCCACACTCAGGCCGCCAGCTGTCGTCCACAGATTGCGGTGAGCTGGGGATTTAGCAGCAAGGTAGAAGAACCCGATGGCGGAGAGAATAGACAAAGGCGGCATGTGTGTTTTACCAGTCAGGAACACCTTCTTCCATTGCTGGAGCATGAGCGGGGTGGGGGAGGTGAGCAGCAGGGGGGTGATGAGGGTGGAGAAGGTGAGGGATAGGCCGGTTGTGAAGGCTGTTAGGAGGAGGGTGGAGGTTTTGATGAGGGGGAGGGAGGGTTTGGAGAGGGACATGTTGACGGGTTTCTAGATGGTTTAATAGGTACGAGAGAGGTTGATTGAAGTTGCAAATTTAGTGAGATGTTGGAGTTGAGGATGATGGATCGATGTGTAAGACAAGACAAGACGTTGAAAGTGGGGCACTTGAGTCCGAGCGGGACGGGAGTCTCCGGATCGCGGGACTCGGTGAACTGCTCCCGTGCCGCCCCGAAAGTGTTGCCCAGTGACATCAGGCAGCACCACCGCAACGATCTCCGCTGCCGAGCCTCACAGCAGAAGCACTGCACTTGTGTACAAATCTGGGTGAGGTGTAT
The DNA here is from genome assembly GCA_030512305.1 of Cercophora samala. NCBI lineage: Eukaryota > Fungi > Ascomycota > Sordariomycetes > Sordariales > Lasiosphaeriaceae > Cercophora > Cercophora samala. The sequence continues at coordinate 144,418 of JAULSY010000044.1, read as the reverse complement.
CAAACGCGGTATTTGGACCCGTTCCGTTTTTCAACCAGCAATAACCGCCAGCTATGTTCACACATCTTTCAGCATTATTACTTTCCTGAACAGCGGAATCAGTCACTCACAGTATTTGGCCAATGTCACGGCCCGACACATGCTGCTCCTTGTTATGGACACGCCGTTTTTTCTGAGATTATCAAAGGAGTAGTTGTACTCGGCGCAAAACCGAACACAATCCTCCAACGTTTGCACGTGGGCTCGCAGGCTATCCCACGTGTCGGACGAAGGCGAAGCATCCCACTGCTCTCATCTTTTTTTCCTGACCTACGGGAAAGAGTCCTAAGTACCTATGTAACGAGAATACGAATGCTGCTTGCCGCGTTTTCGCCGGGAGGCTGGGTTAGGCACCATGATATGGCGACTGAGACCTTGGTGTTACCTGACCACTACCATCATATGGCTAAATATTGGAGGCAGCCTGTGCGGACTTGCCTGGATGGCTTCACAGCGCCGCCTCGTTGATTTCAAGTGCCTTCAAGACTTCGTTGTCTCTTATACAGGCCCAGGCCCTCAAAGGGAAATACCGAGCTAGGAAGCCTCACAGGACAATTCAGTCCCGTTTGAATTCCTGTGTTTCCTTGTTTCTGAACGTAGCAAGTGGCTAATTCAAGCCATCTAGTTAGTTATGAAAAGTCCATTGTCATATTATGACTGGATCCAGGTAGGTCAGAAGAAGCGCACTTGTATATACACTTGGTTCGGGGGACGATTCGTTGCCGCTCCTGATTGCGTTGTGATGAATTAAAATCCATAGAGACCCGGTCGACCAGATATAGCGGCCGATTGGCCTTGGCGTAGTGGTGATTTGACTGGAAGTAGTAATGCTTCCACGGTCCATTGTGTTATACCTAGAATCAGCTTTGAAAGTGAAGATGGGATGAAGAGGCGGGTGTAAGTGCACAGACCACCCACCGGAATGCCAATGTGCAGGGGTGTGACAGAAAAACTGGGGAAGGCACAAACGGGTGCACGGACGACGTCAGTGCAAAAAACACCAGAAAAAATTGAGGCGGTTGCGATGCACTGTGGGTGCAAACATCGCTGATTGAAAATGACATTTTTTGGTCTTGTGTGCTTGTCTTCAACCATGATTCACTAGATGGTGTCTCAATCAAGGTGATAAAGTACCTGCCCACCCATTGGAGTTCTTCTCACTTCACTTTTCCCCCGTGGCTGCCTGGCAAAAGCTATTGTGAGAAACCTACAATGGCGCATCACAGCAAGCGCTCTCACAACAATAGACTTGTTGTCAATGGCACTGCCATTGTCAACCACCCTTCGTCGATGGGTCTTGCTGGTGTCAAACCTGCCCAACGACCTGCCTCCATCTCTCACATCCAACCTGCTCACAACATCACCACTTCTTCCTGCAGCAAGTCGAAAATAGCAGCCAAGCGTCAACACCACGAGTCGTCACTTTCCAACTCTCACATCACCACATCTGCCAAAGCACTTATTCCTCTTTTATCTTCCTTGTCCTCACTAGCTGTTCATAAGACCAGTCTCAAGAAGTCCCGACTTTCATTCGACCACCAGACCTTGTCTTCTGCGACCACCAAGCTCCTGTACAAGAGAGTCCGCAATCACCAACGCGCTACCTACTCTTATCTCCTCAAAAGAAACCAGTGGAAGCGCACTCACCGCCGTGTTGCTCTCAGAAAAATGAGTTCCCTTAACCACCTCAGCCTTCCTGTGGCCGATGAGCCTTTGTCGACTCAGGAGACGATCAATCATCCTAGCCCAAGCAGCACCAGTTCTTCTAGGAGCACCTCGCCTTCGGATAGCAGCAGTAGTCGCCAGCAATCAGAGTCTGTCACCTCTGTGTCTAGCGTTGCGTCTTCGCAAAAGAGTACCGATGGCAAGTTGGAGGAGATCAAGGAAAGAGTCGAAAGTAAAGTCGCAGTCAAGGTTGAGACCGCCAGCCTCAGCACTCAAGGCACTGAGACAGCAGTCATCACAACCAGCGATATCAAGATCAACCCGGCCAAGAGGAAGCATGAGGAGACGGAGGCTGATCCCACGCCTCAGCCAAAGAAGGTTGTGAAGACGATTAGGCTCGTAATCAAGAAGCCCGCTGCCGCCACCTTGCCGCCTCCCTCTGCGGTAGGCGCCGCCACCGATGAGCCCCCTCCTATATCTGGAGCTCGGTCTAGCCCACCACCTCCCATGACAACTGCTGTCGCCAAGCCCACTACCAAAATTATCCTCAAGCGGCCTTCCAGTACTGCTCCTCCAGCCATGACCCCAGCCGCCGGCAATAGCGGGGATCACAAGGAACCAGCCAAGCAGAAGAAGTTGGATAAGGGGAAGCGCAAGCTCATTGAGCAAGATGATGACGACGACGAAGAGGCCATTCCCGCCCCAAAGAGGGCCAGATACACCAAAAATACCTATGAGGGTCCAGAGAAGCCTGTGCAAAAGATGGAGTACTTTGAGCGCCGTCGACACGAAATGCTGGATGACCCTCTCGGATACGACGACTTGGTTCGTCACACCAACCAGCAACCTTCTGCCTTGACCAAGAAGAAGTTCTTGCGATGGGAAAGGCATTACCGCCACCCCAAGCCTGAGAAATTTGAGATGAGCGGTGCGCTCAACCCGCCAGACATGACTTCTGCACTTGCTGGTAGCGGAAAGAAGAAGGGAGAGGAGAGCCTCTCGAGGAGTGCCCGGAAGCGCGCCCACAGGAAGAGAGCCGAGGAGGAAGCCAATGCTTTGCGTCGCGAGAAGTCACGGGAGAGGACCACGTCTGGCGGGGAGACAGAAGGCGAGGAGAAGCTTACTGGGAAGGGAAAAGGGGTCGCCAGAATCGAGAAGGGCAAAGACACCAGCATAGGTTACCACAAACAGCAACAACAGCGCAAGAAGAGCGCCGGTAGACAATACAATGGCGGTTCAGACTAATGATCATTTTCTGTTTTTATCTCCCCTGCATTTGCATTTTCTGATAGAAGCGAGGACAACACTGCGGGAAAAGCATTGCGGATGAGGCTGGTGTCATGAATACCCTTTTCTTATTCAGGTTCACCTCTTAAGGACTTTTCTTTCATCACTAGCACAGTTGGTGTCAATGTGACGAAAATACCGCCAACTTGGCGTTCTTGTGTGCTTCTTCACCTATCGGCCATGTGCTTTTTACTCATTTTGTTCATGAGCTTCCTCGATCTTGCCAAGAAGAAGTCAACCCCCTAGGCTCCGAGCTAGCCTTTGCCATAAGTGAGCCACTTCCCAAGTCACTTTTTGCCGAACCCTTCTTTTGTTCTGTGGCCAGGTGACGACTCGACTCTCCTCTCACCATCAATGCCATCGACCTCTGTGATCAAGAGACACAGCTAGCAAGATGGATTTGCGGAATGTGGCTCTCTTCGTCTATCCTGAATACCCCTTTTGTCATTGGTTGAGGGCCAGGAGAATTTTACAGCTATCACACCGCACCGTAGATCTTATCAATCATGTATTGAGACGAAGGAGATTGGTGTGCATGATAATGTCTTGCCTACAGCAGCTCTTCCAGCTTCGGCACAGGGAATGGCGAGTACATGGGCACACGGGAAGATGGGTTAGATATTGGAAGGCAGATCCAGCAAGCTTGTTTCAGGTCAAGTCTCTTTTCAAGGTCTGTTGCCATTGATGTCGAGTACCTTTCGACTACGGTCCTGTTGAGAGTTGTTGGTGTTGGCGGTGTGAGGGAAGTCAGGGTGAGCTTTTATTGAAGGTACTCAAGAAATCAAGCTACTACTTATCTTTGGGCTTCAATTGCTAAAATCTCTGCGTTCATGTGGCTGTCCGCATTCCGCTGTCAAGGCTTCCTTCCCATGATCGAAGCTTCAGAGTTTTCTCAGCTGCCAGGCAGACGCGCGGGACCAGGTCACGTTCCTCCCACCTGACGCGCCTGAGGTTGCTCCAAGCTATTCAGACGAGCATACTACTATTATAGAAGTGAACAATAATAAAGTCAATAGCTAGCACAGTCCGCTGTGGGTCTTTTCTGGTTGTTTTCCATTGAATACTGCGCCGAAAGGAGTTATCGCTCTCCTCCGACCATTCTTCTCCCACCACTCTTCTCCCAGGGCTTTTTCGGTCGTGATCTCCTTCGGCCAAATTTCCATCAACGGCTTTCTTCGAGATTTCCCCTCATCATTCTCTCCTCGTTTAGACCAGTCGATCACTTCAAGCATATCAAGCGCCACTCAACCTCGCCACAGTCAAAGCAAGTACCTCTACGAATCTCACCATCATGAGGTTTACCGGTTGCTACGGCGATGACCCTCATAAGGCGCTGCGCGGCTGGTACGAAGCCTTGGACGACCTGATCATGTCAGCTTCTTCAGTCGGGTCTGGCGACCCTGATGTGGCGATTCCTTCGATCGAGCGTCAAGACGAGTACAGACCTAGACCACGCGCTAGAGCTGAACAATTTTGTAAGCATGAGAAGTCGAATACCCGCGGAATACACTGACAGTTTTGATAGCCAAATTGCTCGCTTCTCAGGTTTCAGCTCAGGTGTACCCTCCATGGACTGGATCCTGGACTGCCGTGCCAGAGACAGTCAAGAAAGCACCTCGCGTTTCCGAGGCTCAATTCACTTTTACAGCCCAAGGTCAGAATGATGACAACGGCAAGAGAAAACGCTTCAGGACAAGTCCTTGTACGCGTCAAAGCCCAAGAGAGCACGAGGACACAAGCGAAAGTGAAGAAGAGAATCTTCGCCCGACAAAGAAGATGCGTTATCATGCGACTTTGGCCAATTCCGAAGGCCTTGAAGACGACGAAGCCAGCGAGGGGATCGAAGCGGTCAACAAGATGAAGGAAAATGAGAACCGCCATGCTTCTTTGCTGTCTTTCCCACCGCTCATTAGGTTTGTTTGACCCTTTGGTTATCTTGTGCCAAGTTGCTGCCCTGAACAGGTTGTACTGACTGCAAATTGTTACAGCGACAAAACCAACCTCATAAAAGCCTGGTTGGATTCGGTTATCGACCCGACTCCAGCTGATTGCGAAATTCGGAACGACCAGACCGCCTTTGCCAGCCCCGTCTCCTACAGCTGCTTCTCTACCGCCAACCACTCTGTCTCCTGCAGCTCATCTCACACCCTTGGCCGTTCTATTCCCAGCAACTCATCTCATAGTGATCCCGACACCACCCCCTGAAACTCAAACTACATGAAGAGTCAGATTGAGACTGGAATTTCTCCTACCAGTTGCTCTGGTGGCTTTGAGGGTTATGAAGAAGATGAAGACGGAAGTAGTCTGGATGACTATCCTCGTAGCCCCAGTTATGGGCCATCATCGGAGGATTACTAGACCGTTAACACCAGTCATTTTCGGTAGTTTCCGGTAATCTCAACATGTGTAGTTGGTGTATGGAAAAACGAAGGTGGACCTGAAGTAGATAGTTGAAGGATCCGCGGGCCTGGACCTCTGCCCTAGGGATCGAAGGAGAGTTTGAGGCAGATAGTTGGGAGCGAAAATGCATAAGGAGAGATTGGGAGTGAACCATAATCAAATGCCATAATTTCCTCGTGGTCTCGGAACTGTCACAGGAACGAAAGCTCTGCCGAGAAGTCAGTGTCAAGTGATTCAAAAAAAGGATCTGGAGAGATTTCGCAAAGGTTGCTCCGCACTGTTCACATGAGCATCTTGCTATTGTAGGCCTCAATAATAACAAGATCAATGCCTACTGACAGGCGGGGCACGGCCCACTGCAGTCCTTCTCAGTGGATTGGAAGAAACTCATATTTTCTCTTCTCTATTTATTCTACCACCTCTCATTCATTACCCTCTGCTCACGAAACATTTACCCTCCAAATCTCGATCAGCTTGTCCCATCAGTTTGCGACTTTCACTCATTACCCGACTTCCGCAACGATAACAACAACCATAGACAGCCTTCACATGATCAACATGGAGGATTCCTATACCATCTACAACATGGACAGCTTCTATGGCGGGCGACCAGTTCTGCGTCGAAAGCGACCCATCCAAGAAGGTGAGTTCAAAACTAAAGCCAATACATAGCTGATGATATGTTACTAACACATCTACAAGTCGAGCAAGCCACCAGCCCCAGGTTGTACCTCCCGTGGAAGGGCTCATATTGCCACACAGAACAGCCAGTGCCTCCCCTCTCTCCCCCCACCAAGGACACCTTGAATCAATCTCCGATCCAGCGCGGCCGAAAGAGAAAATGGCGCTCGCCGTCGCCTTACCCCTGGGAGGAGCTTCAGAACTGTTCCACCACCAGCGAGAACGAAGAGGATGAAGAGAATCTGTGTCCGGCCAAAAAACAACGAATCGTTGATACCAATGAGTCTGTCGCGTCCTCGGAGACTCTGAGCGTTGAGCACAATGATTTCTCGACCATTTACGAGCCCGAGAGTTCTTTGGCATCTTCAGAGACCCTGGATGTTGAGCACACTGATCCTTCGACCACTTGCGAGCCTGCGCGCGCTTTGTCCAGCTGTGATACCGTCATTGTCAAGCGAGGATTCAACATCGACACTGCGACCCCCTTTGCCGAGGAGCATTCCGAGCTTTTGTCCTTCTTGCCTCTGAGCAGGTTCGTTCTTTCCCATGATTTTGATCCAAGCTATTATCTTTGTGACACTCACTAACGAAAAATGGCAGCCACAACGATGATACTCCCTTGAACAACCAGATGGAGCTAGTCGAGGGAATCGATCCGACGGAGCTTGAGAACTGGGGGGTGGGATCAACGGATGATGGGAATTGGGGTGATACCCCAACTCTTTATGAAACAGTCTGCGACTGGCTCGATTCGATTGGCGAAGTCGAGTATGAAGACTGGGAAGACGACACGCTCAGTTCAGTCATTCCGTTTTCAGAGAGTGAACAAGGCAGTAACGATAGGGGGGGGAGCATTTGCGACTACTACCCACGCAGCCCTAGTTTTGGGCCCAAGACATCACCAGAGAACGTGGAGGATGACGAGATGGAGTGTGCGAGCGAAGTCAGCTGGTACCCTCGCAGCCCCAGCTACGGGCCCAGTTGCTAAACTGAGGGCAACTATGCAACGTCGATGACAGTTTCGGCCTTTCTATCGCTCGTCATAGGGTCTTACCGGCCGGCTGGAGGAAAGGGGGGGCTCCGACTTCTTTCATATTGCCGTTAGCCACCTTAGGTGCTAGAGCATAGCTACCAAATAAAACCCCGAGAAGCGTTAACTATCTGTAGATTCTTCACGTCAGTTATGTCATGCGTTGGGAATGTCTGAGTATTGAGAGCAGTTCAGGCGAGAGTGAAGAAGAAAATGTGTACACAGTCTCACCAAGTCACCACAAATATCGAAACAGGTCAAGAACATGCTGGTTACGTGCTTCTTGCTGTTCTAAAGTTACTGTGTTGAGAAGGTAATGCCACCAAAACTTAAAGCATTCATAATAACAACCCTATGAAGCTGCGTAAGAGTTCATCAACGATGAGCACAGTAAATTGCAAATCGACTTGTGAATTATAAACTAGGCCTGGGACAGGACACTCTCGGCATTCACCTTTCACATATTCTTTCTTCTTTTTGGAAAACCCGTCCCACACCCGTCTTCCATCATACCTTACCAAGAATCTCAAAACTTCAGCAGCCTTCTTTTATATACTTTCAAAATGGGGCTCCCTGAAGCTATTGCAATCAAGCGCGCGAGCGTCCACTGCGGCCCTATTCCCATTCGCCAGTCATCCAACATTAAGGATGAAACTCACAAGCTCACTGGCCCAGATGTGCCTCTCCCCTCTATAGAGACCGTGCCGGAGCCTGTGGTTCAAACCACAACCATCACTTTCACGCGATGTGCTGGGGTCACCAGCCCAACTCCCGAAGACCACGAGCGGAAGCGGCGCCGCGTTACCGACACGCCATTTCCACATCAGAACCCCAGAACCGGCTACACGGCGCCAGTTTTGTTTCGAGGCCAGGATGATACCTCTAAAAGGAGTGAGGACGAGGATGAGGAGTTTCAGAATTTTAGCATGCGGAGACGGACAACAACACTATCATGTTCTCACACACCCGTCGAGGAGTCTCTTAAAGCTAGAAGAGACGATGAGCAAATCACGGCTTTGCTAGGATTTTCGCCGCTGGACAGGTTTGTTCTTTCCTTGACATACATTCTCTTGCTGTTCGCTGACTGAAGACTATATTAGTGACGACAAGAACCTTGAGTACGAGTGGATGGCTTTGGTGCTTGGGATTAGCCCAGACGAGTTGGAAGGCTGGAGCGATGTCATGACTACTAACGGTCATACTTCCCGGGCCTCTTCTCAGACCGTTGGCCGCTCCATCTCCCCCGCCTCATCTCATACTCTGGGGAGAACACCTTCGCCTAGTCCATTCGACACGGATGACGATTCCGAGACTGGAAACAGTTCTGGCAACCCCGGCGACTGCATTGAGGAGTGAATGGCAAGTGTTGGACATTTTGGGGGCACGGGAGTTGAGATGTATAAATCATTTCTTCCTGAGTTATATCTTGGTGTAAAACGCCCATTTTCATGTTGGCAACCTTTTTGGGCCTGTGTATAGAATAGCAGCACTGTTGAATAGCCTCGATGGCTAATTTTTGCCGCCTTTCTCGCCATATCATGCCCAGAGCTTCGCATGATGATGCCTGCCGACCACTCTTGACTTCAGCAGTACTGAGTTCGATTCGGTGAGCCCAGGCACCTACCCAGCCAGCCCAAGCTTCAGTCCCGGACGGAAGAACACGCCCTCTGCCTGGACTGGGGGCTCCCCTCCAGCATTCCAGGGCATCTTTTCATTTTTTCTTTCTTTATAAATTTTGTAACGACACACAGTGAGTGGTCAGGGACTCATCAGTCTAGACCATGGCCCGACTTCGTTTCGCTGGCTTGATTCTCTCTTATTACACCTCGAGAATCTGACTATAGTAATGCTGCAGTTGGAAAATAGACCCGTTCCATGGTATTACCAGGCTAGTGGAGGGAAAGAAGGAAGTTGAGATAGGCAAAGAATAAGGATTGAAAATAACATCGTAGATTACTGTAATCCAAAGTCATACTCGCTCTTGGGATTGAGGAATAGGAACCATCATGGACCCACCTCTTTTTGCCAGTGAGTGGTGTCTGAGTTGCTCCGGGCTTTCGGATGAAGCTCAAGCTCTTATTCCATAATCACAGATGCTCCTGGGTCATCTGACACTTTTCGTCCACCACTTCTGGCCGACTGGCCTTTTCCACTTTTCTCCCATTACTCGCCGACTGCTCTTTTCCACTTCTCTCCCATCACTTGTCAAGTGGTGACCTTCATCAACCAACTTCCATTTATCCATCGCCCTCGATTAATCAATTTTATCAGTCGCATACTTTTCGTCGATCACCTTACTTCTCAGAACGCCAATCTTCCTCCATACCACCATGGAATCTTCTATTGATCTCGCAGCTCGCTACACCAGCTTCTACAGCAAGCCAAGCCATCGCGAGCGGCCGGTTGTCAGAACAGAGCAGTTGCTTGATCCCAATACTCCCATCCCTTCCATCGAGTGCGAGGAAGACTCCATCGCCTACACATCCTTCAGATTCGGGCAGTCGCTTCACCCAGAGACCCCAATCCTTTCCACCGAGTACAAGGCAGATTGCATCTCCCAAACACCCAGAGCCGGGAACTTCAGTAGGTTTGAGAATCCCACTGTGATGACCGATGAAACTGACAAGACCGCCAGCCAAGAAAGTCGCATTTTCTCAGCTCGACTTCTCAGATTCGCGATCTCAGCCTGGGGCTCCTCAGTCATATTCCCAGTGGACTGGTGGATGGGGTAACGGAATGGACCAAGTAGAAGCTGTCGCGCCCAAAACTCGATTCTCAATCCCCGAGCAAGCCGTCCATGACGAAGGGCGGAAGAGAAAGAGAATCATATCCACGCCGTACCCCCGCCAGAACCCCCAGACTGGATACATCGCGCCCATTCTGTTGCGAGATTACGATGATGATAGTAGTGACGACGAGAGATCTCCAGAGCAGCACCCGGCCAAAAGAAAGCGACTCGACTCAACGCCAGGCCCTAAGGAATGTGTCGATACCACAATGAACACCGAAGAGCACCAGGATGATGTGTTGTCGAGATTTTCGCCACTTGATTTGTTCGTTCTCCTTCTACTCCTCCTTCAATGTATTTGGCAACTGACTGGAGAGAATAACAGGGACGAGAACCGTCTCATGACCGAGCTATCAAGGCTTATTGATGACCATGAGCGCCGGAACGAAACCAGGGCAGTGTTCAGTTCTGGTTCACACAGCCCGTCGCCATTGAACCAGGGGAACACTGAGAGTGAGGGCACTTTCAGCTACGTTTCAGCCCGCAGCTATCAGTCGACCAGTCCTCCGTATCGCCCAACCAGTCCAAGCTATCCACCCGCGGGCTCCAACTGCGAGCCGCAAAGCCCAGAGATCCCAGACTTTCGCAGCCCTACCCTCGACTTCTGCAGTCCTACCCTGGACCAGCGTGCCCCAACTCCTGGCTTTCGGAGCCCCAGCTATACGCCGCTGAGTCCGATCCAATATCCGGAGAGCCCAAGATATATTCCGCTCAGTCCATTGCAATATCCCGCGAGCCCAACCTTTAGCCCTGAGCCTTGAAAGTTCTGCATAAGGACTGCCTCTGCTGTGCGTGGCGACTATTCCTTCGTTTGGCGCGGCAGCTTTCAGAGATTATCGTAGAAGCCTCTGCGAACAGCGACTCGGCGGACCGTCCGACTTTACCCTCCCTTCCCTACATTTCCCGCTTAACCAGTCTTTTTTCTCCGCACGCCAACATCCCGGTTTTAATAGGGCTGCTGGTATTCTCATTGTCGAAGACCTGGAGATGGACATAATTAGGGCTATTGAGATTGGGGTAGAGGGTTAGGAAGGGGCTGAGAATCATCCTGTATATTAGTGTAATTTAGCTCCAGACCATTCTGTGGTCGATGAATGGGAACAGTCATAAACAGACCTGATCTGCCACTTGAGTCGTGCCTGTCTTCACGTCTAGCTCGCCGGATTCTTTTTGCAAGACCCAGCACGATCCTGCAACGAGCAAGGTAGTCGTCTCTTATCCTTCTCATGATACTCGGGTAGATTGGACGCATCACCCTGAGAATGATGCCGAGGGGTGTCCGTTTTAGTGTATCAGCAGACAAAAGTGCTGGTGCAGAAAGTATTGGAGTATCAGGTCACTATATCCTGTCACAACTGGGACCAGACAGCAAACAGAACTCAAAGCTCATCGGAAGAAAACAAAAACCGGCCACAGTTGGTTTCATGCAGTACGAAGAGATCCAGGGACCAAACTCGGCTATTTCTGCGAAGGTATCGGTGGTACAGAACAGCACTCCCGTAGAGAAGGGACTGCGGGAAAAGGGCTTCGCTTCCTCCACAACGGTTATGCAGAGGAAAACAATGCTAACGTCGTTGAGGAGATAGCACAAATGTCTACAGCCTCTGGGACTGGGATTGAATTGCTTTCCAATATCATGATTTGTGGTGGTTCATGGCCGCGGCCTTGTAGAAATAGTTGCCTCATTTTCTCATCCTCTTTTTTGCCTTCGGAGAAGACAAGTACAATGGTGGTATTTGATGTGATTGTTGTTGTTGGTGGTGACGTTACCGTTGATGGATGTTGATTTTGCCTTTCGAGGCAGAAAGACACTGGCTCATGTCAAATCTGGTGGAGATAGGCGCATCGTTGATGTAAGATGGCCTCCGGTTAGATATCAACGGTCAGCCTCAAACCGTAATCTGCAACTCTTTCAACGGCCCTCGAAACAGCCAGCGGCTGTTGCCAGACGAAACAGACCTCAGCGCCAGACAAAGCCACGAGACCTCTCAACCTTAACGCCGAATTTCCCACAACCAATCGAGAGTTACTGACAAAAGAAACCCGAAAGCCAAAAAAAACCCAGAGATGAACAAACTGAAATTCAGATTTTTCCCTTGTCGTGGACCCGTCGTTGACCAACCCCCGCCCATAAAAAGACACGACACCTACCCAACCGCAACCACCATTCGGACCATCCGCACCACCACCCTCCCACAGCCATGGCCGCACCTCGTCAGCCCCCCGATCTCACCGCTCTCGCACACGCTGCCTCGACCCCCCTCCACACCCGCCCGCGAACCCCTCCAAACCAAATGCTGAAGTTCTCCCTCCCCGTTTACAAACCCCCATCCTCTTCCGCCGCCGCCGCGGCCCTCCCACCAGCGATTCAAAAACTGGTCGCCTGCCCGAAGAAACCACCATTCAACTACCCCCCAAAGAAACAAGCCCAGACAACTGATCCCCAGCCTCCGGGTCCCTCCTCTACCTCCCCTTCCGGTTGTCAGAGTCTCGGCTCGACAACCCAGGAAATGGACACCTTTTTTTCTCCGTCAGATTCCCAACCAACAGGGGAGTACGCACTGAGGCCACCGCCACAGAGGGAGCTCCCCAGGGATGAAATGACAAAGGCGAAAATGGGAAAAGAGAAGTGGATGGCTGGATATGGGCTTACTTCTCCTTGTGAGCTTCCCAAGCCGGTCAAACAGACAACGGCCGGGAGTGATGGGATAGAGAGGGGGAGGTGGGTTGGGGTGAGGGTTGACAAGGAGGTTTTAAATCAGCATGTGCACGAGTTGGATGATTTTGACTCCGATTGTGAGCAAAAGTCGGAACACAAAAAGGGAGAGGATACCACCCCGAAGGAAAGGGGGAAAGTGATAGAGGATGACGAGGTTCAGGAGGAGGACTCCAGCAAGGACTCCAGCGAGGATGAGGGGGAAGAGGAGGATGATTTGCCAGATGAGGGGGCTATAAGAAAGATAGGAAAGAGAGAGACGATCAAAGAGAGGATACAAAGGTTTGGGAGGAGTTTGACGACCAAAAAGAAGCCAAGAATGAGGGAGAGGAGGGACCAGACTCCTGGGCCTTGTGGGAGGAAGAAGCGGGACCAAACTCTTGGACCTTCTGGAAGGAAAAAGGCATGAGGGAGCGGTACCCGATGGTGTTTTAGGTGTTTGAAGGACAGATGATACCCGGGATTTAGGTATTAAGTAGATGGAAAAGGTACGACCTGGCTTGGTAGAAGCGTTTGGCAATTAAGGGTTCAAGACGTTATGATGTAACGACTGGAGAATATTCATGGAGTTTAATATGGATGATTTGATATGTAGAGAAGTAAAGTGATAAATGACAATAATTCGGAGCTGGAGAAACGTTTGGTAGTTTCCAGAGACATCCGTGCTGATGTCTGTCTTGAATATCTTAGAACTCCGAGAATCGACGAGGTCGGTATTTCGGAGTGTTGAGAAGGTCCGTTGAGAAAGGGGGGGAAACGAAAGATTTCTATAAAGATCAGGCTGGTGTTTTCATCATTCCAGAGTGACAGACTGCATCAAAACGGCGTCAACCTTGAGGCTGACGTTGGATGCATGTGCCCTGCGGGAAAAACACAGGCTGGCAACGGCCGTCGAGGTTCTCATCAGCCGCTAACACACCCCTGCAGCAGTTTCCTTGCGGGGTACAGCTCCCCCGTGGTTCCCCACTTGGAGGAACCTCGGCTGGCGGTATCGGCCCCCGCAAAGACGCTGTCGCCAGCGCAAATCCGTCGGTTCCCATGAAACCCGGACCTTGGCGGTGCCATAAATGTATATCTGGGCCGGGTCCCATTTGATCTGATAACTTTTTGATCGTCCATTGACTTGTTCACCTTGTTTTTTGTTCAACGTATACCCCCATAATATCCAAAATGTCTGGCCCCGGTGTTGGTTTCGAGTACCCCTCTCGCGAGGTGGCCTGGCTCAAGCGCGATGCCCTCCTCTTTGCCAACTCGATTGGCTGCACCTCTGAGGAGCTTCACTTCCTCTACGTATGTATATACTCTCCATGCAACCGTTGAACCGCTGCTAACAGTAAACAGGAGCTCGACCCCAACTTTGCCGTCTTCCCCACTTACCCCGTCATTCTCAGTATGTTCAAATTGCCATTAATAGCCTCGTGGTGCGTGGAAACTAACAGACAGCGAAATAGTGTTCAAGGAGACTCACCCCGAAGTAGTCGACTTCTACGCCGCCCAAAAGTCCGTCACCATCCCCGACGTCCCCGTCTTCGATCCCACCCGCGTCGTTGACGGCCAGCGCCTTCTCGAGTTCCTCAAGCCCCTTCCCACCACCTCCGCCGGCCGGAAATTCGAGGTCCGCACCAAGGTCCTCGGTGTCTACGACAAGGGCAAGCCCGGCACCGTCGTCGATACCCAGACCGATCTCGTCGATGCCGCCACCAACGAGTCCTACGCTCGCGTTACCAGCTCCTCTTTCTACGTTGGCCAGGGCAACTGGGGTGGCCCCAAGGGTCCTGCCACCGTCAACTTCCCCCCTCCTGAGGGCAAGAAGCCCGACTTGGTGCTCGAGAACCAGACCACCAACGAGACCCCATTGTTGTACAGACTCAATGGCGATTACAACCCCCTCCACGCCCACCCAGAGCCTGGTGCCAAGATGGGCTTTGGTGGTGTGATCATCCACGGCTTGTACTCGTGGAACTGGGCCTGCCATGGGCTCTTGCAGCACCTTGGTGGCAGCAACCCTGCCAACTTCAAGGAGTACCAGGCCAGATTTGCGTCGCCAGTCAGACCCGGTGACAAGCTCATCTTGGAGGCGTGGAAGACTGGAGAGTTCAAGGGCGAGTGGGAGGAGATCAGATTCGTGGTTAAGAACAACCACGGCAAGGTCGTGTTGAGCAATGGCCGGGCGCTCATCAAGACTGGCGCCAAGGGCAAGTTGTAAATTTATTATGATGATGTATATAATCTTGGATTAAAAGCGTAATGAGATATGTTGAACAACCATAACTCTTAATGATGATGTTGGTGTCGTGTGAGGTGCCCAGAGATGATGTTCTAACTGCTTGCATGTTGCTGCCTGACTGCGCTTTCCATTTTCAATTGAAATCCACCCGCCAATTTATTCCATTTTCACCACAGCTGTAAAACCAGTCTCGTGCGGCAAAGTAGGTAAACTCGGAACAAAGTGCAAAAATGACTGAAGCGACGATCGGCCAGCGAAGGTCGTATGACGGCGCGCTTTGCACAGTGAGATATATTGGTGAAGTGGCCGGCACCACAGGATCATGGCTGGGAGTTGAGTGGGACGACCCATCGCGGGGCAAGCATGATGGCCAGCACAAGGGCGTCCGCTACTTTACGTGTAAGTTCACATATTCAACCCATCGTTGCGACACAGCTCATGAATGACTGACATTTTGAGCAGGCAAAAGTCAAGCTCTCACGTCGGCCTCTTTTGTCCGCCCGACCAGACCAGTGGACCCACCCCAGACCTTCCTCTCTGCCTTGCAGGACAAATACGCACCCCCTGAGGAGAAGCAAAAAGCAGGACAGCCGGCTCCAAGGCCGATTGTCTTCTCTGGCAAGGTGGCAGAAGAAGTTGGCTTTGAGAAGATCAGGAGACAGCAGGCTCAGTTGGGAGAGCTGCTGTATGTCATCTTGGACAGCACCAAAGTGGCGACGGCGTATTCAGACGATGAAAAGGCAAAGGGTCAACAGATTGGCCAGGTCTGCCCCAAGATCAGAGAGCTGGATCTGAGTCGGAATTTGTTGGAGCACTTTGATCCTGTGGTGGAAATCTGTGCTGAGCTGCCTCTGCTGAGGAGTCTCAAGGTCAACTGGAACCGCTTCCGCAATGTGCTCGAAGACAAAAAGCTCAAATCAGCAGGTGATGCCTTCAAAGGTGTCCAAGAGCTGGCTCTCGAAGACACCTTTCTCACCTGGCACGACATATGTCACATAGCTTCTCAGTTTCCAGCGCTGATCACCCTACACGCTGGCTCAAACCAACTGTCCTCCCTCTCACCACTCCCGCCATCAGCCCCCTTCACATCCAATCTCGTCACACTCGACCTCGAATTCAACCAGTTCACCTCCCTATCCGATCTCGCCGCCATATCAGCTCTCACCTCCCTCAAAAGCCTCATTCTCAAGAAAAACAAAATCACCACCATCACCACCCCAACCACCTCGGCCCCGGTCTTCTCCCCTACCCTCAACTACGTCGACCTCTCGTACAACCTCATCTCCACCTGGTCCTTTGTCGATTCCCTCCCCTCTTCCTTCCCCGGCCTCACCTCCCTAAGATTCACCCACAACCCCCTCTACGAGAACCCCGACCTCGACACCCCGGGCTCAACCCCCGCTCCCCAGCAACAATCCACCACCACCACCACCACCACCGCGACCAGCGCAGCAGGCGGCCTGGGCAAAACAGAAGAAGCCTACATGCTCCTCGTCGCCCGCCTCCCCCCCACGCTCAAAACCCTCAACTTCAGCACCATCACCGCGGCCGACCGCTCCGACGCGGAAATGTTTTACCTCTCCCGCATCACCAAACAGCTCGCCTCCGTCCCCGAAACGGAAGAGCACACCGTCCTGGCTCAGCACCCCAAGTGGAAGTACTTGTGGGACACCTACGGCGAGCCGACAATCAACAGACGGCAGGAGGTAAACCCAAACTTTTTGGAGGCCAGGTTGATAGATGTCAAGTTTTGGGGGTGTGTGTTTGATGCTGGGGAGGAAACAAAGGAGGTCAAGATACCAAAGTCGTTTGATATCTATGCTGTCAAAGGGATTGCGGGGAGGCTGTTTGGTTTGCGGCCTTGGGAGGTGAGGTTGGTGTGGGAGACGGGGGAGTGGGATCCTGTTGGGGGGTTTGAGGTTGAACAGGGGGGGGATGGGGAGGAGAGTGATGAGGATGATGAGGGGGTGGAAGAGGCGAAGGAGGGGGATGAGAAAAGGGGACGGTGGGTGAAGAGGGAGGTTGAGTTGAAGGATGGGCCGAGGCAGTTTGGGTATTGCGTTGACGGGTTGCAGGTTACGGTTAGGGTTGAGAAGAGGTAATCTTTTGGGGTGGGTGTTTGGGGGGTTGCCTGGAGAGTCAGTGGAAAGCTGCAGGTGTTTATGGGATACTACAGGTTTTGTTTGTTGGAATCACGTAACTGGCGGCGGCATCCTTCGGTTATAAGTCTTCATTTCTTGCTTTTCAATTTTATTTTCTCTTCAATTGTCCCTTCTCGATCTCCGGTTCTAGTCAATACCAGTGCGCCATCATGGCCCCCCGTCCGTTTTGCTACATCGTCAGACCTGATACCCAGCACAGGACTAAGACTGGCCAGATTCAGGTCGTCCGCGGGAAAAATGTCCCACTCATCGCTGTCGATGAGCTACCTGACTGGGTTGAAATCTACGGCGTGCCACGCGAAATCCCCAGCGAGCAGACCATTGGACTTCGGAATCTGGGCTTGATGTCCAAGAACTCCGGGCCTTATCTGGTGCAGCTTCACCAAAAAGTCTTTGCTGCTCGCCGCGAACAATACCTGGGAGAAGATTCAAGAGGGCCGTCTGCTGCGGTGCCTGTAAGCAGTCCTACTGCGTCTCCTCCAGGACAGCAGGCGACACTTCAACCCCAAGTCGAAACCCAGTTCCCAGTCGCAAGCACAGCACCTGCTACCAGCTCACCACAGCAAACGCCCCAGAGCATACCCACTGGTGTTCCTCAGACACAGGCTGCTCAAGCTGCTCAACCGTCGCAAACCTCTGTTCCCAGTCAAGCCTCAGTCACCCAAGCGTCACCGCCAGCGCCCACTGTCCCGGCTGGACTCTTGACCTCACGGCACGCGCCCAAGCCTCCCACAGCTACACCAGCACCGTCAGCACCACCATCGGTAACTCTCCAATCCCCCGCTACTCCTTCCCCTCCACCACCACCCCCCGGAACCCCTTCATCGGCTCCAGCGCCTGCCCCTCCAGCGGTAGCCCCCCGGCCTGGAGTCCCTACTCAACAAACTGTCGCCATCACTACCACCACCACCACTACCCAACCCCAACTCACCACCCAAGCAGCAGCACCAACCTCAACAACCATCACCACCACAACCCCCTCCCAAGAACCCTGCCTCCACTACCTCAAATGGGGCAAATGCAAATTCCAACCGAACTGCAAACACTCCCACATCATCACCCCCGCCTCCCTCGCCCTCGCCGGCTTCCCCTCCGACTCCTTTCCCCCGTGGATCACCAAACGAGTCTCCCGGCTGAACAGTCCCCAACCCCGGCAGCATAACACCTACACCCAACGCCAACTCCCTTCTCTAAACCCCCAATACCCCCCCTCCTCCTCAGAGTCAGACACCAACTCAATCACCACCACCACCTCCTCCTCCACCACCTCCTCCTCCAGCCACCGCCCCCGTGTGCGCGTCAAAAGGGCAGCAGGGGGCAAAACCATCAAAAAGGTAAAAAAGAAGCAAGAGAGGTTGCTGCAGGAGATGCAACTCCAGCTCGAGAACCTAACCCTCAAGCAAAAAGAGAGGGACCTCAAGGTGGCGTTGATGAGGCAGAGTCATCAGTTAGGATTAGGGGGTGGGAGTGGAGGGGGAGGGTACACCATCAACTCCCTCGGTGGGATCGTTCCCGCTGCCGTTGCTGCTGCTGGAAGCAGCAGCAGCAGAAAACGGTTGAGGTTGCCGAAACGGGGGAATACACCCCTCGATCGGGAGAGGAAGAAGGTCAGGGGGGAGGGCGGGGTTGAGAAGAGGGAACAACAACAACAGCAACAGCAACAGCAACAACAGCAAGTCAAGGGGTTGGGGTTGGGGTTGGGGGGGGTTGTTCTTGTTGAGGCGGCGGCGGCGGCGGCAGGGGAGGACGGGAAGGGTGGGGATGTTGTGGTGGTTGGAGTGGACGAGAAGAATAAAAAGGAAACGAAGAAAGGGGTTTTGGTGGAGATTTAGCTTGTGTGTTCTTATTCTGTTTTGAAAGCAGGTGTTTTGAAAGCAGGCTGTCACAGGAGGGGCATGATAGGGAGAGCTTCAATTGTGTGTGCTAAAAATGGCATTTGTATTTTATTTTTTTCTTGGACTGTCGAATTGAATCTTGAATGTGGGTAAATCTATCAATCTCAGTCAGCCATTGATCCTGTAACGAGTATCAAAAAAATGACAAAGAAGTCGACGAAAAGAGGCATGTCAGGAATAAGTGTAATGTGAGATAGTCCACACCGATCCCCCGAAAGAGATCTTGAGAATTGCAGAATTCTTGGAAGAATCATTCATCATGTTGCCTGGAAAGTATCGACAGAAAGAAAAATAACTTACATTTCACCCTTGAGTTTGGCCGATGATGTGATGCTGCACCAATTCAAGTTTCCATTTGGTTGTCAAGTTGAAAAAGAATTTCAAAAATGGAAAGCTTGGAAATTTCTTGCGCTGTGGGAGAAAACTGCTCGTCAAGATTATGTAAGCACCAAATTGTGAGCGGTTGACCAGGGTTAGGGTCTACACAGCCCCTATATCTCTTGTTGCTGCTGAAGCTACTGCTCACATGTAACAGACATCACAAAATCTTCCACCACAAACTTCATACTCTTCCCATTCATACCATACAAATACTATCATCACATAACCCCCATTCCATTCATCAATAAACGCTCCAACCCATCCCTCATTACAATGATATTCTACTTAAACAGTAGTGACCCCATTAACCCCCACCGCCTCAATCCTGTTCACCAACTTCTTGACACTCGTCCACTCCTCATTCTTCAGATTCTCCTTCCCTCCCAGATCCGGCCCCACCTCAAACACCGTAACCTGCCCATCAATCCCACCAGTCGCCAGTCTCTTGCCCTCCGACGGCTCCCAAGCAACCTTGTTCAAACTCTTGCTCAGCATCGTCCTGCCGTCCTTCCTCGCGCTCGGGCTAATCCTCGCCACCGGTTCCTCCGTCTCAACAGTGATATCCCACAACTCCAGCCACCCGGCACCATCCACAAGAGAGAAAACACCCGGCTTAACCGGCGACCAAGCCGCATCATAGACCACATCCTCCCTGACAAAGTCCAACAGAGGTGTAACCTGTGATTCCGTACCCACAACAGATCCCACAGCAGCCACAACCGCAGAGGTCGCAGCCGGCGCCCTCACCTTCCAGAGCTTGACACTCCAGTCCAGACTAGCAGAGAGCACCAAGTCACCCAAATCCACCGGGCCTTTGGAAGGGTGGAAGTCAACTGACATGACCGGCGCCGCATGGCCCTTGTAGCTAACCCTCGCATCCACACCCGCCTTTGCCCCTGCGCGATCGTACCTGTGGCACGGATAAATCGTCCCTTCTTCTGAACCCACAAGGAAGAAGGTCGGGTCTGCTTGCGGGAAGGCGAGGCAGGTCGGGCTGAGATCCTCGTACTTGGCGGGCGCGGGAGTGACGAGTGTCATTGCCTCCTGTGGCTGTGTGAGCATATCGACACTCCACCCGCAGACGGCACCGTCAGTAGAGCAGGAAATGATGTTGTTTGCGTTTTGGGTGCCGACAATGTCGACTGAGTAGACTGGGTGGGTGTGACCGAGGCCGGTGAGTGGTGTCTTCTGAACAGGCGCCGATCTAGCGCGCGTGTCCCATAGAAGCACCTGGCCGCTGTAGGCACCGCCAATGATGAGGTTGGGGTGGAATGGTGAGAATTTGGCGGTAAGAATGTCGGACTGAGCATGGAAGACGAATTCAGGTCGGTCATGAAGATGCATGTTCCAGACTTGCACAATGCCATCTGGGTCATGGGGCGCGGTGGGGTTCTTGGTGTAAGATGCCAAAAGGAGTTCTGGAAATTTTGGAGAGAAGTCGATGGAGCTGATCATGCGTTTCTTGGACCAGCGTTCGTCATAGAACTGGGCAATTTCTCTGACCTTGCGCCGGCCTTTTCCTCCAGTGTTACCACTTTGCTCGTCGTCGTCATCGAGGTTTGCGGCTTGGAGGGTGTAGTCGGTGAGGATGTCGTACTCTTCGTCTAGCGCTTTCTCGATGACCTTGGTTGATCTTTCGACAAAGTCCATGAAGTCGTCAGACTGCGTAACCGCCTTCAACTCCTCGGCTGTCAAAGCCCGGACAGGGAAGTTCTCCTTGGCTGAAGTTTTCAATGTTCCATCTGTCACAAGCTCTTTTGCCGCCTTCAACTCCTCCTCGATTTCTTTTCGAATGTTTTCTCTTAGTTCCTCCTCTCGGTCTCGTTCCCTCCTGCTTAATCGTTTGTTTGGCGTAGCTGTCACTGTGTCTTCGAGATCCGAGTCTGAAGCAGCTCGTGCTCGGGTTGGTGGTATCCATTCCTCTGTTGTTTGCACACCTTTGCTGTACGAGAACACCTCCTTCACTGGCGACGGAGGACACTCGTATACTGTTTTTAACGAAACGGTGGAGAGAATCTGGGGCTGCGTCGGTGCAGGAACAACCTGGGCATTCGCAGGAATCTGAAATTCAGAAGTGGCCGCATTGCTGACCTCGCCTCCGCTCAAAACGCTGTTCGGTCTACTCCCGCGCCGGGCGGGCGAGTTCATTCCTGTCGAGACAGACACCGAGCGGCTATCGCCCACCAGGCTGTTAATCAGGTTTTCGATATCATGTCTCGAGGTGTGCCGACCGGGCATGGGCGAAACAAGCTACGGTCGTGTTAGCCAGTCTATTTGGACCCTAACTGCAGCACAAGACGCACCTCGCTGGGGGTTATGCTGCCACGGCCAGCCGACTGGCTTGCTCGAAGCTCCCTCTGGCGCTTGAGCTCGGCCAGCTTGGCCTTCTTTGCGAGAATCTCATCTCTTCGTTGTTGCATGATTACTGATTTCTATCCGCATCTGGTATCTCCGCTGCGATCTTCGAGCTTGCTTGTCTGTAGCTTTCCGTCACAAATTGCCAAACCGCCAATTCGAGGTATCTATCGTTCGTTCGCTGTGGCCAGGAAGATCGAGGTTCCTCGCTGTAGGAAAGAGACGCCGTTTGAAAAGATAACGTAAAGTAAACAAAGCACGCCGTTGCTGCTGTGGTGTCTCCTATTTCGTTTGTTGTATGTACACAGTAGCTGGCTGCTCTTCAACCTTCAATGCGCGTCGCCCGCCTTTGCCTGTTCGAACGCCCGCCCGCGATCAAGCATGGGCCAGGGCCCGCCTACAATTACACCAGGGAGTGCGCTAAATCACCTGATCTGCTCAAACTCTTGGCAATAGCATTTGCTACCGGCCGCTGTGAGAGCTTCTTCCAGGCGGGTGGAAGGGACTTGTGGGGCTCCACGTCAAGCAAGCAAGCCGCCGCTCGCCTTACCAAAAAAACCGCGAAAACTCCCGAGCTTCCCAAAACTTGTTCCAACCTCACCACACCCAACCCGCGCAATCGACGACAAGCCCCAGGCCACGGCCAATTCCTTCTCCTCGACACCGAGTCTTCCTCCCGCCCAGATCGAATTTCGACCCCATCCAATTCGATTGCCCAGATCCTCAAAATGGCCTCTTCCGGAGTCAACGTGAGTGTGGACACTTATTACCCCCCATCTGGCTCCCTCCACCCCAGCCGAACCACCAGCCATTGCATAAGAGGAGCATAAGGACATAGGTCACCTACAATTGTACAAGAAATTGGCATGGTGTAGACTTGAGGCTTGGCTGCACAAGACCCAAATCTCGAGATATCCGCAAAAACCGCATCATGTGAAAGTCTGGTCCGTTCGCAGTAAGCTAACACCCGCACCCCAGGTCCTCCGGTACTCCGCCCTCGGCCTCGGTGTCGTCTACGGCTTCTACCACCAGCGTCAGATCTACGCTTCCGACCGCGCCGCCGCCGCCCAGCGCGAGTATGAGCACAAGCAGCAATTAATAGCCCAGGCCAAGAAGGCCTACGCCGCCAAGCACAAGCCCGCCGTTGCCGCTTCCTCTTCCGCCAGCCGTATGTTTATCTGAGGAACAAAGATGCATGGACTCAGTACTAATACCGAACCTACAGAAGACATCAACAGCTCAAGCTTCGACCTCGAGAGCTTCATCGCCCAGCTAGACAAGGCCTAAACTGTCTGTCAATGACTTGATGGATAGTGGTGGAATAGGAGGGCATAATAGAGGGGTAGACTTCGGAGGGAACCGAAAATTTTCCGACCAGCGCAAACAGCCCTCTTGACTCGACTCGAACTCGCCTTTGTGGATGTGGGAGGACGGTGGGAAGACGAGGGAATGGACGGAAAACGAACGAATGGATGGATGAATGACATCAGCGCCGGAAATACCCTCACAACCGGGCAATGTCACATCGTTGATATTCTGGGGGGAAAGGAACGAAAACCCAGGGAAACGGACAGGGCGAGCAAGGCGCGAATGGAAGGGACGGCAGGGGGTTCAAAGGCAAAACGGTGTTGTATTATTACTGTCGCGGTTAAAAAACGCACAACTACCCACACGGCATTAGAGAGGCTTTTTTCTATCATCACACACACGCACTTTTTTCTTTTTCACAAAAGGTTCCTATGTACATTTGTTTGTACATTATAACTGATCTAGACAAGAGACGGGGGTAATAAAGGAACTGGAAGAAGAAACATCATACCTCATACTCGTGAAGTTCAGGGGCATGGATGGATAGGTAATGTGAATAGGGGTAGCCAACCTCATGAACCAACAAGCTCATTCACCAGGCTCACCAGACATTCATGACGGCATCTTTATCACGCCCCGTCATCTCACCTTTATCAAAGTAGTTGCTAACTTCGTCAAGGCATCACTACTTGTCATTTTTGCTCTGGTGATGCAATGAGGGGGCCATGTCGGCGCTATCCAAATGTCTTCAGATGGCTACATGCTCCTCAATTCAAAGACACAAGAACATTGGTAGCCAAACATAAGCATTTACTTGACTACCTATACACCAAACAACGACAACACCCTCTCTGTCTTCGTGTAAAATACCTACTGGAATGTGTGAAAAAGAAATGACCATTCAAGTTGTCAAACGCCCATTTTACACATCATACACGCACTTGCAACGCTTGAAAATATTCTGGCAAGCAGTTGCATGGTTCTACTCGTATTACCTACAACCTCCCCAACACCCAGATACGCCCCAAGAGTCCACCCCCTATTCTACTCTATCCCCGCATATGTAATCCTCTAATGAGGGAAAATAAACCCCCCTACCCCCTCAAATCCACCCGGCGTCACAGGAGTAAAACCAGTACCCCCCCCAGCTATCCCTTCCACGGCCGAACTTGACTCACCACCGCCCGTCCAAAGTTTTCCCTCGAGAATAGTCCTCTCAATCCCATCAGCCACCTCCATCAATGCCGCTGTCATGCCACCGCTATTCCCACTCATCAAGCTCCGCAAACAGCCCTCTGCTACCGCCAGACTGGTGTATTCGTCATAATGACTTGGAGAGTTGCAGGCCCGTTCTCTAAAGTCTTCCAGCTGGGTCTGAATCAACCTAATGATCTCAGCTTGACTTGTTCGGAGCCTGCCGTCTGTCGGTTGCAACTGGATAGTATTCAACGACAGTCTTCGGGAGGAAGTGATGAGATAGAGGATGGCGGTACCGAAGCTATCACGGCATATATCCAACAATGCAGCCTTTGAGCGGTGCGCGGCGACTCCCTCTGGTATTTTCCCCAGTGCTGCGCTGCTGGGGTGGTTGGTGACTAGTTGGCTGTGATTGGGCTGATACCAGGACTGGTGAACACTTAGAATCTCGAGAGAGGAGTTGATAACTGCTTGCGAAGAGGCTGGGAATTGTCGAAATCTCGGCGCAGAGATGTAGTGGTGATGTAGTGCGAGCAAAGATCGATTGACGAGTACTCTGAGGAATTCGAGTTGTATCCCAGGTCTAGAAGAGTGATTCGCCTGGGATTGGGCTGCCATGAGCAAAACGGACGCAGCTTCTTGGACCTTGCGACGGAGCTGCTCGTCCCATGACTGGACTTTGTCATATTTTAGGGTGGTTTGGGCGGTGGTTTGGTTCGTGGTGGTGATAATTTCTGAGAGTATCGGAATGAAGACGGATAGCCTTGTCTGGAAGGTGCCATCTGTCAAGGCAAAGTCTGGCTGGGTAGCACCTGGTTCCAGAATCCAGCCTTGCTCGGTGTGGTAGATGCTGGTGTCGTCAATGTTCAATGGTGGCTCTGCATCGTAGTCTTGGTGTATACATGATGTTCCTGTCCTCGTGGCCACTTGCAGCTCCAGAAGTTGGATTGTACACCATACCCTTCGGCGTATTTCGACTTCGTATGGCGAGAATTCTGTAAATAAAGTAGATGTTCTGTTGAGATGCATGGAGACCGCCATTCGACTGACATAACCCATCAGGCTAGCCAGCTGTACTGTCTCGCCGCCCTTCACAATATCCATTATTCTCGCAATAACCCCAAGGCAAAGTGTTCGAGCCGAAGTAAGAGTAGGTATCGAAACAAATGGCGACCTGCAAAGGAAGAACTGGGAACTGTTCATGAACTGGTCCGTCCAAGAACTCGGCCGTCTTCCAGTGCTGGCAAAGACCTGTGCAGGGGCTGCTTGGGATCCCAACGCCAGTATCATAAAGAACTGAGCAAGCCACTCCTCGGGGAAATGGTTGGCGTTCATCCAGAAGGCCTGGAGTTCATATTCGAACTCTGCGGGGTGAAAAAGTCGGTATATTGGGTGGAAAGTCTCGAAGTAGCTCCGGACCAACGTGTCGACAACAGGTCGTGCTGGCAAGCTTTGAAGCGCATTTTCTCGACTTTCTGAGCAGTGGCATATCTCGCCGAATGGAAAGTGGTGAACCGGAAGGGCAGCTACCAGGTACTTTAAGCTCTGCAGGTGTCTGTATCTCGGCCCCCATGCGGGATCTAGGCCCGCCATGTACGGCCAGCCTTCCCGAAACTAAGATGTCTTCTATTAGCAAACATGCTTGCCCAAACGGAAGTTGGTTCGTTCATACCTCGGAAGCAATGGTGCTCCAGTGTGTGACACCGTGAAGTCGAGGCCTTGCTTCACTCCCACTCGGGCCTGGCGTTGTCCGTGGACTATCTCGTGCTGGACTTTGCGGCAATTCTCCTACATCGCCAGTTCCAGACTCGTGCTTTGAGCTGAAGGGAAATTTCTGGTATACGCATTCATCGGCGGCATCGGCCTGGATACAACGGGAGCAGGGCTGCCCTTTATCGCATCTGAGCTTCCGTCGATGGCATGGTATACAGACGTACACTCTTCTGTTTCGTTTTTGGGGTTTCCCTGTGCCTTCCGGGTTGGGCCGGTTTGGATCGAGTATTGAAAAGGTCGAAAAGTAACCTGCCGGCTGCTCTGGCTGCTCTGGCTCCATAGTTGATAGTTTCTTCTCATTATTGTGCCTTGGTATTGACGATGGTGAGCTGTAAACGATGCGGCGGTTCCAACTTTGGGCAAGTAGACCCCTTGATTCCAAAAGGGGCGCCATCACGACTGCTGCCCTGCTGATATGGGTCTCGGCAACCTAGGCTGTGGCGGGTAAGGTGGCTTCGCCAGTCTGGGAACAAGCAAAACAAACTGTAGAGAACCGATCAGGCAACAGTAGGATGTGAAGCAGGAGTGACGATGTTTCCCATTCATATCAGCCTTGTGGTACTTGAACTGGAAGCTGATACCCTGTTGGGTTATGCCGGAAGGCAC
This sequence comes from Cercophora samala, assembly GCA_030512305.1. Taxonomy (NCBI): domain Eukaryota; kingdom Fungi; phylum Ascomycota; class Sordariomycetes; order Sordariales; family Lasiosphaeriaceae; genus Cercophora; species Cercophora samala. The sequence goes on along the minus strand of JAULSY010000044.1, from coordinate 117,908 downwards.
ATGGTCGTGCCATTTCTTGTGTAATGCTGCTGGATGTCTCGACGCTCATAGCTGGGTTTGTGATAGGGCTAATGATACCCTGACGTCGAGATATTCCCTTGCCATACCCGCAGGCTCGGGGCTCGGAATGAGCTCGCACTTTGGCAAATTCAAGAAGTCGTGGAGATGAAAGTGTCCAATCCGAAGGTAAAGATAGTCTCATGCGATGAGCGCTAGCAAAACAGCAAAAACAGCCGCGCGGGTGTCACCGATGGTGGTGGGAAGGAACCGTCTGCTTGGGTGCCTGGCTCCTGCCGTGTAACCACCTGTCGCTTTGATCGCTTTGTTCTTCTACTGCCCACTATTATGTTGGTTGTTGGATCTGCCGAAGGATTAATCCCCCCTGCCACAACCGCTCTGTGGTCAACCTCAACCTGTGGCTTATACAACAAACAACGACGAACGAGCCAACCTGATTATTTTCGACTGCAACGCAAACTTAATATCATGAAGCCGAGAATTTTCAGCGAAAATCATTAAAGGTCCACTCCTACCGTTCCATTCCCACAGGCGGCAGTGACAAGATGCTGACAGACTTGTGCGATATGCAGCCTTATACTAGCATCCAAATAGTATCCGATATATGTTCTGTGATTCCGAGAGTGTATTGACCTCGAATCCGACCCTTCCCGCAAATCATTCCGCGCCCTTTTGCCTGTCATGTTCTCACCGCCTCTGACTCTTGTCCAATAGAGGAAACCGGTCTTGCCTATCTCATCATCACTGCCCTTCCCGTTATCTGGAGTTTGATGCGATGTGCCCCTCAAGCACCACCAACGTGTAACATCGCGCTTCCATGTGCCGCCATCTATTGCATGCTATTCTCTTTTTGCTTTGTGCTACGACCCAAATTCGTCATCATACCGATGATACCGAGCCATTGGGGATCCAGTTCACGCCAATGGAATGCCTATCTGGGTATCGGCTTTGTGGTGTCCTTCAACCGCCGACCGGCGGGAAGTCAAAACCCACAGAGTTTTCTTGAACCAGCAGACGTTTCATATCAGCTTAACAATACGAGAGCCACAAGGTTACACCGACTCCGAGATCTCTGGTATACTTCCCGAACTACAGCGAATTGTCCGAGATACAGGGGGATGGCCGCGCGCCTACTGGACTCCTAGGCATGCTCATCTCATGCATCTTGTGTAACAGCAGATAATCCATCTACCAGTTGACGTCTGACAGCTCATAAGTCCCTTGCAGTCCGTTGAGTAATCTAAAAGTCATATAAGTTCAAAGGCCCCCACAGTGAGAAGAATGTCGATGATGGGGTGCTACTCTGCACTATCACCAAACCAAGTCCGAGCAAGGCGGCCGCCACGTCGTCAAAGAGTCTTAAAAGTATGAGTCCAACTAGCACTATGTAATCTCAATACAAGTCTGGCTACCGGACGTGATGGGCTTGCATTCTCGTAAACTCTCCAATCATCACAGCAGATATGGTCGTCTAAGTTTCGCCCATGCCGTTCTATTTTCCGAGTTACACACCCGAAAAAATCAAAGAAAAAGATAGAAAGCACGCCCATCACCAAGAGAAAAGCCAGGCAGAGAAAATAAAACTCACACCCTTCAAGCCTTGGATTCATAATCCCCATCCTCGTCTACCTACTCTGCATGAAGTAAACTAATATATCTCTTAGTTCACTCTTTCCCTCACCTTTACAAGACGGCCTTCCTTCCCCCCCTCCCCTCATCTTTTCCCAACTCCTCCTCTCCCCGGCCCCATCTCCTCGCACTTCCTCACCTAAGACAAAAGCCAACTGACCCATTCAATGGCCAAACCCACCCTCATCCTCCAAAGCGAGCTATCATACCACACCAACCAAAGACACTCAACATCACGCACTCCAACCATCAACAACCAAACCCTAAGCAAAAGCCAAAAGATATTTTGAAAGACTAAAAGCGAATACGTGTCTCCACATACGGAAATTCCAAAGTTCTATCCATGATAAGCACCGTTAGATAAGGCAGGCAGGTAGGCAGTCTCGGATGCTTTTTGACTACCACTTAAATGCCTGTCAACCGCGCGTTCGAATATACCGTGAGCACTGTCTCCCGCTACCTACCTTACCTTATATAAAGAAGCGAATTTTGACAAAGGGGGTTGAGCCTTGCAACAAACTCCAGCTGAGGATTACCTACCTACCTTATCCAAACAAGACGTAAATATTCTCCTTGTTTGGATAAAAAAAACATCATACTAGTACACCACCACCTTAGCATTCAACCCCCCCAAGAAACCCCTCAAAAAAGAAAGAATCATCACCTCACAGAAATGTCCAAAGTAGAAAACTAAAACTCTCAATATGTCTCTTTTCATATATGTACTCCGTTATGGTATTTTGGTATCTATCCCCCCCCCACATACACACACACACACACACAAACAGACACAAAATTCGCCTTTTGTGTGTGTGTGTGTTGCTGTGTCATCGTGAACTCTGTAATTTCAGTGTACTGCTTTGCTACTGGGTATTTTCCTTCCTGTTTCCTTTCCTTTCCTTTCCTCCAAAAATTCATCGTCTTGAACAAATACGCTTGTCTAATTCAAGGCTGTCCGGCAATTGCTACACCCGCAATGTACATACCCCCCCCCCCCCCCCCATTGCCCCTGAACTCCTCTACTCCCCCCTCCCATCATCTTGGATCAGCCACAGGCGACTCGCCGGCCGCGCCTTGGAGTTTTTCATAACCATAATAACATTCCGCCTGAGGCTTGACCATCTGTCCCGAAATCACCGCATAAAAGCACCTTGGTGGGTATCGTTACTCCCCCTCGCAAAATCAGGCATGTGCAAAATGGGTTTCCCTTTCAAGTAATATCAAACATGGGCGGGAAAAAGCAGGGGAAGATTCGTAAATACAACAGCCTCTCAGTCCAAGAGGTCGGATTTGTACGCAACATGGTGGTTACCAGGTCCGCCAAGTGTCAAAATTGGCCTGGTTGTATGGTGAAGTGAAATCAACGTAACTTTCGTAAAATCAGTGCGGTACTGGTGTTTCAGGCTCCCTGCTGGGCGGTTCTGGCTGCTCTAGCGGCTCTGGCAGCCGTGTTGTGAAGCCGAATGTCAGATCGAGAGTGGCGAATCTCGGGACCATACACGGCGACTCTAGCGTTGTGGTACCTAACAGATGGTCGAGAGGGAGCAGTTGCTGGCTGCGCCTGGGGTGGTCTCTGTTCCGCGTCGATAGTCTGACGAATTATGTTGTGAACAAAGTCGGGAATGCCCTCCCAGTGGCCGGCTCTTGCGGCAGCCATCATCCTTGGCGGGAACACGTCGTCGGCGGTGAGCGGGGGGTGTGGGCCAGGAAAGCGGGCAATTTGATCAGCAACATGCAATTCTCCCGACTCGATAGCATTTTTCAGCCAGTTTTCCCATTCCTCATCCAGCGGCATCGAATTGTCTCCCGATATGTTGCGGAGAGCCACCCGCTCGCGTAATCTCTCGTTGAGCGCCACTCCGACACTTTCCAGCTCCTCGTCGCTTTCCTCCATTTCCTCGTCCTCCGGGCTGGCTACCGTCCGGTCCGACTCCTCGGAGGCGTGGCGGTAATATCCAGCGGGTCGGTGCTCAGGCTCCACCCATTCGGGGAATCCATCGGCGGTTGTGTCCCAGATCGTGGTTCCCTGTTCCCGCTCGAACCGCTCCTTTGCCCACCGTGTACCCTCCCACTTTGTGAGACCCTGAATTTCGGCGTATGTGAGGCGGAGACCGTCAAAAGCGCGGAATAACCGGCGGTGCCACTGCCATCGGCTGAGGCGGATTCGGTGAATGCGATTTGTGTAGTCGAGACCGGGGTATTTCGCTTCGGGTGTGTCTAAGTGACCGTAGAAGGAGTGGACTTCTTGCCGAACCTCGAGGACGAGGTATCTTTGAAGAAGTTGCGTGAAGTTCTGAGGGTCTGTCTGTCGCGGTTTCGGAAACATGTACTCGTAGACGAGTTGATCTACTGAGCGGCCCTTCATCTTGACCGTATTTTCTCAGCACCGCGTGACTCTCGCGAGGCAAGTCAGATGTCAGAGGCGTTTGGTGTTTATATGCGAGATGGATAAGACGAGGGCGAAGATACTGGGAATTCTGTTGTTTTGGTGAAGATGTCCTGTTGAAGAGGAAGAGCTTGTAAAATAAGTCAAAGGCGGTTTGACAAAGATCGGCGCCGAAACAGGCAGGTGATGATGTATGGTGGGCAAGAAGAGAGAGAAGAAGGAAATTGGGGTCCACGGGACCGGTGTGGATCCCGGGACACTTAAGTACAGCGCGGCAGGAGGGCGTGCGGATGGTGCGGATGCAGAGATGGCTTTGGTCCCTGGAACGGCTGGACGGGTGGACAGGCTGTCGGGTGGGTCGGGGCGGGGGCGTTGTGGTCAGAAGTCAGGATACTTCGTACATACGGAGTACCTGGAGACACCTAGAAATATGCAGAGCGTGAATCGCTCTCGGTGAATCGGAAGGTCTGGCTGGGTGCGAGCCTGACGTGGATGGACGGCAAACGAGAGGACGAGAAGAATGGAAGAAGCTCTGGCTGTAGAGCACGGTCCGAAGAAGGAGAGACAGCTCAGCGGGGGCAGGTCGACTACCTTAGAGAGAGAGGCCCAAACAGTTACAGAGACACCATCCACCACCACCTCAGCCTGCCGGGTGTGGGTACCTAGGCGGGAAGTTGGCGGTGGTGGTGGTGCGTGGTGCAACCTTGGGTCAGGAACACGCCTGGCAGCCACTGATAGCCACTGATAGCCACTGACAGCCATGGAGCAGCCAGCTGTGGATTCACAGGAAAGTGCCACGAGTTCTACATACGGACTTGCATGTGTCTCTGCCGTCGTCTGACTGGCAGCAAAGTGGACCACCCTCCATCTCATCGTATTCCGATATCCCGTCACGGCGAGCAGTTTGCGCCGACCAAACACCACGCATCAAGCACGCAACCATCGGGCTGGCCGCGGGACCGGCTGCAGCTCTGCCTCTCCTACACATCATCTGCCAATAGCGTCGCCTCGTTGTTTCCCTCGCCCGCTTTGGAATTCCTTCTTTCTGCTTCCGGACCTTTTCCAACAGCGCATCTTCCCTGCGTGGGGATCCATGGCCAACACATCTCTGTTGCTGTCAGAGGCGATGGCCTGGATGGGCCATAGCGCACCGTTGGACTCCATGCACCTGGATGACTCGCCGGCTCGCTGGGCTGAACTCAGCTTCAACCCAATGCCCACCGCAGCGGTCCCCACAGCACACGACAGCTCCTTCTCTCGGTTCTCTCTCTCGTGGAATCGTGGTGATCATCGTGGCGTTGGTTTGATCTTCAACCCGCCCACGCCCACCCGGGTGTCTGACCTCAGCTGCGAGCATCAGCACCAGCATCAGCATCAGCAATAACTGCGGAATCACCCAGTCCGACTCTGCACTGGCCGGGGCGATAAATGTCGGCCTCCTCAACGGGCCTCGACCTGTGGGATTCTGTTAACCTTCTCACTCCCACCCAGCCATCAACAAATCCAACACAGCATCTCATGATCCCCATCAACTCCCCCCCGCTCTCACTGACCGCCAGATCCCAGCCAAGGAGACCCGCAGGGCCCCTGGGCTTCCAAAGTGGAGAGATCTGAGGATGACGTCGGAGTTCATCAAGGGACACCGACTTTGAAAATCTATTTTTTCTCTTTTTTTTCAAGTCACTTGAGCAGCCAAATCCCGACTTGTTTGTTTTGTTTGGCGCCACGCTCACACAAAACACCCGCTAATCTAGCATGTCCCCATCGGCCGGAACCGACTCTCAGTTTTCACACGTAACGACAAGACAGGGCGCGCTGGGCGGCATGGGGAGTGGGTGGTGGTCGTCGTTTTGGCCAGATGTCTGCTCTGCTCCTACTTTCTCCAGCTACTATTGATTGATATATCTGCAGCTGCCCGACAAAATGCCTGGAAGGTCGACAGTGGTCAGGTAATATGGGCTCGGCTGGCGGTGAGCATGGCGTCTACCCAACCGCCCATCCAATCAAGGCCGCCACGGAGCCTGTCTAAGACTCTCTAGTCATCCACCCGGCCGGGTCTCGGTCACGGCGACCGCCCTCCAACGGCAACCGAGTCCTTTGACTATCGGCGAATGAGATGACGCATCTTCGGCCATGAAGCTTTCCCCACGCCCGAATGTTTCTTCCCTACCACCCTCCCGTACCCTCCCTATCCTTCAGGATCGGTAGCTGTGCCCGAGAAACACATGTGGTGCCGCATTCCATCTGCACGTTTGTTGGTGCAAACCGCATCTCCGCCTGCACTGAACAATGTTTCTTGTAACCATTCTCCTCGGCCCTAATCCTAACGGGGCGCATGTCGCCGTGCACTGCTCGAGAGTGTTAGCGAGACCGGAGCGGGGCCCGGTCGGGGCAGTTTGATGCCGATGTAGGGACCGGTCCTGGGCACTCCCGACCCGCGGCCGATGTATATTACATATTCCACCGGCGACAAAACCTGCCCTGGTGATGTGGTCTCTTGTCACCCTGTAATCTCATCCCGCTGTCCCCGGAGCCAAGAAGGGCATCTGCAACAACATCGCCAGAGCGCATTTTTCTTTCTTTAGGCGGGTGGTTGGTGGTGAGGCGCGAGCGAGTATCAGTAAGATGAGAGGGGATTGTTCTCCCGGCCAGTTGATGCGGCCCGCGGGGCCACCCTGGGTGTTACTCGCCGCTCACCATCATGATCATCCATGATCCAACCGAAGGGTTCGGCAGCTCTGTCAGTTTCCCTGGCACGAAAAACATTGACCGCTTATGAAGGCCCAGATGTTTGCACGGCGCCCAGAGGATTACGCAATCGTTCAGTCTTCTGAGAAGCTGGTGATGGCGGTTGCATCTTTTCCAGCCAAGTGGCCGCATGGAGAGGCGAGCTCCTCTCCAGAATTTGCAAACGTTCCGATCCCGTGACTCTTGTTACCTGGGTGGGTGGGGTGCACAGACTGACCCGTGATGGGAATTTCTTGGTGTTGAGAAATGGTTGGTTCTGACGACTTACACAGATGCATATCTTGTGATATGAATATTCTCTTCACGTCAACGTCGCACACACTACTCTATACATCTATTCTTTGCGGTTGTTGCAGCTGCAGGTGGTAAGCTCTTCTTATTCTCTGCATACACAATACCAGTGGTGGTTGTCGTCGTCGTCGACCACCTAATTTCGCCACCATATCTCAATATCATTGCCTCATAAACACTAAACACAGCACCGCCCTTAACATACGACCATACCCAGTTGAAAATACGGCATCCCGTCCGCTCTGCCCGAGTCAAGCAACTGAGGGCCGAACTAGTACTCAGGTGGGTGACCACTGGGGAATCCTCGGTGTTGTATGTTTTGCTCCACTCTTGATCTTTTGAGGCTGTTTAGAACTGTTTTGGGAGTATATACTTTTGCTTCTCAACACGAGCTGGTCGGGACGAGAAGGATCATGTCTAAGAGAGAGTTTGTGGGTCGCGCCAGTCTCTCATTTCAGAGCCAGTATCTTGCAAGCCCTCTCATTGGAAAAATACATCCAGCCAGCCATAAATCCGAACTTCAAGACTACATAGGCAACCTTACACTTCAACACCATAAAAGTCACCAACAGCATAGATATGTTCGTTAGTGCAGTGGGACTTGACAGCGGTGCCGAAGACTCTTGATTCACATTTCGGTAATTAAGACGCTGATCAACAGACCCGATCGTTTGGGAGCAAACGTCTGTTCCAAATAGTCCTCGATATGGAATAAAAGAAAACGTAAAAAGAAACGGCCATGAATCGGGCTATTTTTCCCCACTGACTCAACGTCGCGACTGTGAGCTTTCGGTGTTAATTAGTTGCTAATTAGAGGCCGTTGAGGCATGGATCATCAGCACCAGCCGATCAGCTGAAGAGAGACACCCTCTACAAGGGCTGCCTCTCGGCGAGATAGAAACCATGAGAAGCCGTGTAACGGGAGAGACTCAATCTTGGAGAATATTTATATGAAGAACAAACTTCTCTTCTGATCCTACCATCATCATCATCATCATTTCGTCCAGCTAGACCTTGCTTTGAACCTAGGTATCGTTCCCAGATCAAACACCACCAGAATAATCACAACATCGAACTCTTGCACCTACCTTTCCTCCAAAAAGTCACAATGAAGGTAAGGTACTTCTTACCACCCCCCCCCTCCCCTGCCCCCTATTCCATCCAAACCCGGAAGCAAGACTGACAGAACACTCTAGTTCACCCTCGCCACCCTCCTCCTCCTCACCCTATCATCAACCACCGCCCTCGCCTCCCCCATCATCAACATCTCCCTCGGCACCACAAAGTTCATCTGCCCCAGCCGCGTCCAAAACTTCTGCAGCGCGAGCAACGTCCACAGCGGCTGCACTTCCGCCGGCGAGTTCCAGAGTGATGCTATGGATACCTGTGGGGAGTGCCGTTGTGTCTGAAGCTCTCTGAAAACACTATCAAATGTCAAACCTCGACGGACTATGTATGATATGGCCAGTTACATAAAAGTGCTGGTGAGTGGAGTGTTGGACACAAACGGCACAAGTTGATAGATGGGCAGGAAATTATATGTCAAGAGAAAGTCAATTGTGAATTTGCCCAAGCATGCGGTGTGGTCAACCTCCATTTCTGCCAACTTGTAACAAAGAAACAAAAAATGTCCGTTACATGAAATGATGATATGCCTCCTGTTCAGGACTACTAAAAAGTCCAGGTATATACGCCACAGAAAAAAAGCCCAATAGTAAACAAAAGAAATGAAATGCATCTGGCCCCCAAAATATGCCCCAGTGTGTTGTCCTGTCATCCAAATATCAACCGAGTCATGCTGGTGCCCTTCCAATCATATGCCCAAATGCTCATCCATCGTCCCTCATTCCATCTCATCATACCGCTAGCTAACCAAAACCCTCACGAAATATGTCCCAACAACTCCCTCGTCGTCCCCAATATCCCATTCCCACCCCCTCTCCTTCTCCCTCTTCTTGATCCTCTCCAAGTACTCCCTCTTCCACTTATCAACCCCCCATATCCCCTTACCCCCCCTAATCCACTCAACCATCTCCCCCACCTTTTCCACCAGCGCCTTCAACTCCTCATCCTGCCTCCCCTTTTCCGCAGAAATTTCCCTCTCACCGGCAAGCAAACCCTCCTTTTCTTTCCCACCACCCTTCCCCTCCCTCGCCCCTTGACAAGAAGAGCACAACCCCCCATAATACCTCACCACAGCAGCAGCAATTGGGTAAAAGGTCTCAACCGGCAAAACAGACAACTAGTCCGCCGCCGGCCCGCCCCTTCCCCCTCCTACTGGCTGTTCAACCCCCGCCGCCCCCGCAGCCGCCATCTTTGGTGTTGTCGGCGGCCACGGCCCAGACGATGAAGCTACCGAGCTGATATCGGGGTATTTCCTGCCTGAGACTCCTTCGATTATCGTTAGTTTCTTTTATTCCATCAAAGTGTGCCGGGGGAGCATGTTAAGCAAAACCATCAGGGGCAGAAACCAGGAGGAGGAGGAGGAGGGGTCAAGGTGCTTGCTGTGATGGTCAGGGTAGAGGTGGTTATTCGTACCAGTTACTCCCGCCCCAGCAGGGCTAGGCATGCGCTCGCGGCCTTCGTTGGGGAGGGGTCTGTCTCTTTCTCTTTCTCTTTCTCTATCCCTGTCACGATCGCGGGACCGACGAGGGGAGCGGTCCATACGGGGAGGCTCTCGTGGGGTGGCTCGGGGAGAAGAGAGACGCTCCTCTCTGCGCCAGCGCTCACGGTCGTCGTGGTAGCGGTCGCGCTCTCGGTCTCGGTCTCGATCTCTGACGCGATCCCGCTCACGGTCTCGTTCCCGATCGCTGAGTCGTTGGTCTCGCTCTCGCTCTCGGAGATGGTCACGGTCGCGGACTTCTCTGTCGAGGTCTCGGCGGCGGTCGATGTCGGCGTGGCTGCTGGTGCGGCGGTGGTTGTCGGGGCGAGAGAGGTAAGGGCCGCTGTTGTTGCGGCTGAAGCCTCGTACGGATGACATGTCGTCGTCGGATTCGACTTCAATGACGCGGTGGCCGTTGCGGTGGAGAGAGGCAGCCGCCGCGGCAGGTGCTGGGGGACCTCGATCCCTTCCACGGTCACTGTTCCGGTCGCTGTGTCTTCTTTCGTCACTGTCTCGCTCGCGGTCACTGTGTCGTCTAGCTTCTCTCTCGCGGTCTGACTCTCGCGGACGCTTGTCTCGTTCCTTATCCCTCTCCCTCTCCCGTACTCGGTCCCTTTGCCTGTCTCGTTCTCTGTCCATTTCTCGATCCCGCTCCCGCTCCCGCTCCCGCTCTCTCTCGAGTGCAGCTTCGGTGGCTCTTTGACGTTCCCTCTCACGCTCCCGGCTTGACTGTTTTCTACTTCTCCGGATGCGCTCGTCCTCTGAGTCGGTAGAATCTGTCTCGTCGTGGGACCACGAGCGATTTAGTCTCGAACTTGGAAGATCTCCATCTCTGCTACCCCTAGAGGCGGTTACCACCACTGGTACTGGGCCTTCTTTTCTTCCTCGGGAACCGCTCAGGCTTCGTTGCCGCTCGCTTGCGGGTGGCATCCCCGTCACAAAACTCGTGAACTTATCTCTGAGGTCATACAGAGTGCCTTTTCGTCTGTGATCATCATCTCCTCTCGGCGTTGTCCTACCACTGTCACCTGGCGATGGTCGGGGTGAGTGCGTTCTTACGCTGGGGTGAGAATGCGGGTGTGATGTTGGAATAGGAGGTGGAGGCATGCTTGGGCGGATAATACGAGGCAGTTCCTCGGTGCTGCCAGTGTATACGCGACGGACACCGGGGATAGGCGGCTCGTTGGAGGGACGCTGGGTCCGTCTCGGAGTTCGTGGGCTGATCGGCGGTTCATCTGATTCTGAAGTGCTGTAATGTCTGGGCTGGCTGTGACGGCGCGGCTGCGGGCTGCGATCAGGGGCGAGGTGAGGTATCCGAACCGATGGACGTCCCTCCATAGGCGAGTGTGGATAGTCGGAGAAGCTCCTTCGGCGTGATGGTTCATCGGACGAAGACTGGCGATGAAGGTAGTGCTCTCGCTCCCTTGCCGCCTGTTCTCTCGCCCGATCCCGTTCTCGTTCTGGTGATCTTGATGGTCCTGGTGCTACATTCACATATGTCACCTTGACTGGACGAGAGCCAAAGTAGTCGCGAGGTGTTCCTGGCTGCTGCGGTGTTGGTGGAACATGATGGACATTGTATGAAGGGACCCTGCGCTCTGAATACGTTGGCTTCGGCTCCTCTCGCGGCTTTTCTTTGGGCTTCTCTTTTGGCTCCTCGGTGGCTGCCTCTTGGATATGCTTGGCCTTGCACTCTTGGTACCACCGATCAGTGTCGAGATCTGTGTCCTGAGGTAGAGCTTCCTTGGGCAAATCGGTAGGGAACTGGAAGGCAGTGTCGGGGTGTTTCAAGCCCCAGTGTTTCGCCGCATATTGCAAGACTGGGACTTGTTCTTGTGGCTCAAGCAGTGTCTGAATTGCCTGCCACCGCACAAAGCCTTTCGTTGTCAAAGCTGGAATCGATGGGGCAGCATAGTCGTCTTCTGTTGGCAAGAGCCAGTGTTGACAGCCAAGACCTTGAAAGACGTCCGAAATGAACGGGTTATCCATATCGACAAAAAGGACTATCATGACATTATTAGCTTGCGCATTGTTGACTACAAGACCTCCTCCACTTACAGTCAAAGTTGTAACCGGCAGCCTTGTAGAAGGCTGCTAGCTTCTTTGGTGTCAAGTACCTATCATTCTTGTCGCCAATCTCCTTGATCTAAACACGCAGATGGTGGTTAGTACATGCTTCGATCTTCCGACCTTGGGCAACATACTATATGTAGCGAAAGCGCTCTCAAAAAGGCATCGAGAATAGGAGTCGGGGTTGGAATCGGCTTCGCATTGGTGAAGAGGTAGCCATAGTAGGCGTTGCCGTCCTCGGCGTCTGCTGCGGTTGGATTGGTCATTGCTTCAGATGTCCCTCAGACCAGCTTCTTGCGATGTTGGCGTCGGCGTGGGGTGGTTATGAAATACACCAGTGTACATCATATCAGTCCCAACTCTGAGTTCGAGCTGGTAGGCGGTGGGCGATAATCGGCGTTGGAGTTGCTGTCGTGACACGATCGGGAGGGGCAAATGGTTTGCAGGAGGGGTTCACAGCAGAGGGACCCGGACATGAGATAATTAACCAAGTTTCTTGGATCTAAGTACTGTAACGAAGTGTACCCTATCTGAAAAGTAGGCGGGCAGAGAGGAATGCCGCTTCCAAGTTGGTGAGTTGTAGTCGGGTATGAAGCGAAGCTCAGAGTCGCATTCGAGATGCTTCTTAGGCAGGCTTGAGTCAACTTGAGTGTTCTTCTTCGGCAATGTGTGTTGCAAGAATATCTGCGGCAGCTGTGCGCGGCGCTGTACCAAGTTGCGAAACCAACACTGCGGGCCAACATTATGGTTGACGCAACCAGTGACAGGGGTTCACCAAGTCCTTGCTGAGGGGCTGGCTGGTGGAGGGGCAGTGAGGGTTGGCAGGTAGGTTGGGTTCCAGGTTGGCAACACCACCGCTGACGCTTCAACTGCTGACACGTGCTTCCGTGTACACCTACAAGAAATCCAGTGCCCGCTCGTAGCTTCTCCTACCTTCTTCTGTACAGGCATACTCGGGGTCCTCTACCAAGACCCTGGATAGGAACTTAGTATCATGAATCTCAACTGCACGTACGATCTACCCTCAAGATCCACCTCCGCGTGGCTGGAACAGATGATCTCGTGGCTCCGCTGCGTAGCCGTTGGAATCGTGAATTCTAGTTTTCGCGCCTTTACTCATCAAATGTCAAAGAGAGAGTGGCTGGTGTTGACGTTATGAAAAAGCGGGCAAAGGCCTGCCACTCAAAACCGTTCATCCGATTACAACACCAGACCTATCTAATGGTCCCATGCCATCGGGCGCGCGACAACTACCAACTCGGGCGAACGAGGTCTAAACACACAAGTTGGGACGGAATTAGATTCATAACATGAGGTCAACACTGCTTGGATGGTTGAGAGACGGGAAGTACTGCAAGTTCAATAAAAGAAGCAACCACCCGTCTGCCCCACCATCAGATAAACCCCGCACAGCTTTGAGCGTTATCACGCAAGCATTTGAAATATATTTGTTTCTTTCATTTGATGTCATATCCAATATCTCCGAGAAACCATGCCAGAAACCGCACGTGCTGCTATATCTTGGTGCAACAGATCTCTGCTTCTGATGCAGGGCACCCACATGTCCATGATGTCGATTGGTAACCCTTGCCGTGCCCAACCGCCCGTAGCCGGTCTCGGCACGGCCCCGGTCGGAGCGGAAAGTGACCCAAGCCGGGACACGGCCACAAGAGACACGGAGGACCACCGGGCCACTGCATTCCTCATCAAATCCAATAACTACCTCACACGTACAATGTGTATACCTTACACATTCTCCCTAAACCTCTCCCCCAAACATGACATCACCTCCCTACCACATACCCTTCCCATCATCTACCTCTCCTCAACCACAAGCCGATACGTAGGCAACCTCACCATCCCCCTCCCACCCCCATCCGCCTCCTCCCATGTCAAAAACCTCTCAAACCCACTCCTCTCCAAAACCCTCTGGCTAGCCTTATTCCCCTCCGCCGTAACAGCAATAACCACCTCCTTCACCATCCCCCCCTCCCCATCCCCCACAACCGTCCTCCCATCAACCTCCAACTCAACCTCCCCCCTCTCCAACCCCTCCCAAATCCCATTCCACCCCCTCATAAACTCCTTCCCAAACCCCTTCCCCCAATACTCCTTTCGAAACATGTACCCAATCTCCGGCCACCCAAAACTCCACATCGCATTGTGAAACCCCCCAATCCCAATCATCCTCCCCCCTTCCGCCCTCAGGCAAATCGCACAGTTGTAGTTGTCCTTCTCGTTCCCCTCCACAAACGGCTCCAGCTTCTGCCACGTCTCCCCAATGTCTCTGTCCACCACCCCCAAGTACGTCCACACCATCACCTCCGGTTGGGTGCGTAGCTCGTGCAAGGCGGGCAGGTCATCCTTGGACAAGGGGCGGATGATGAGTCGTTCTGTGAAAACAGCCTTCCTCTCCGCATTCAGGGGGAAGGGCCGTTTGGGGAGCGTGGTTTTAACACGGACAAAGGTCGACTTGTCCGGTTTGGGGTCGATGACTGTGCTGCTGTCGAGGAGGTCGGTGCCGTTTTTGATGGCGACGACGTCCAGGTTGTTGGCAGCCATGACTGAGAGGCAATGCGGTTCGCTAAGCTGCTGTGGACTGTGAGTTTACAACACCGGGTGAAGTATGAAGTTTTCTAGAGAAAATGGATTTGCGAGAATGGATATGATGAAAATATATGCAGTTCGTATAGAATCAGCCGTTGAGTCAGGCATCCCTGGCTGATATCCATATCCCGACCTAGCTTCCTCATTTGGAGTGCGAGCAATGCAAGGCTGACACACAGGATACACCACTGCCCCATTCAGCTGGCGCCCTTTGGTCGACACAATACACTTTAACCGCCACAAACCTACCGCAGCACATGTCACCACCCACGGAACCCAAAGAAGCGTCCAAACTTTTGTTCAATTCCAAAAACATTGCACGAGCAATCCCAGAGACCGTGGACACCAAAAGAGCAATAAGAAGAACTGTGCCCCGAAACGCAAACCCGTGCTTGACCATTTATTCATTTCATGCTCGTACTAGGGAGCAAATGCTGGATATCCCATTTTCCTAGTGAACACCTGAAGAACCTGCCAAACCCAGCCACAACCATAAACCACTTCAAGCAATAGTCGATGGGCGAGTAGCGCTGAAGACCTTCTTGGTGTTGGTCTTGCCGACACGGTGGGGGAGGGGGAAAGTAAGGTCCTTGGTGACGAGCTGCTTGATGTAGGGGCGCTTGACGTCCTCGGTCTTCTCGATCTCAACAACGCGGAGGATCTAGAGGCAAAATATCAGTACACGGGGTTTGAGCTAGAATTCGTGGAGTCGTTCATACGTGGATGGATCTGAAGCGGGCACGGTGGCGGGCGGCCATGTCGGAGTAGAGAGCCTCAACAGCCTTGGTTCTGGAGGTCTCACGGTACTCCTTGTACATGTTGTGGGTACCAGACCGGGAGTCGTAGCGGATCCAGACGCCGAAGTTCTTGACTCTGAGAGGGTGCTTCTCGGAGATCTATAATACGGTCAGTCTCTTCTGTCCCCAGCTGAATGTCGGTTCCAAGCGAGCATACCTGGTTGACGCTGACGATCTCGCCAGTGGCCTTCTTCACCTTGCGGAGACCGCGAAGGAAATACCAGAAACGGGACTTGGCAATAACCTCATTGGGCGCGAAGATGCGCATGCGGTAGAGGGCGGGGCTGGGGTTAGCCTCGGTGGGCAGATGGCGCCCAATGACCTGGTATTCCTGAAGACGACCTGGCACATACTGTCAGCATCTCGAGTGGTTTTGTCGTACATATCTCGAGTTTGCAGCGATGGCGGCGTGTTTGGAAGTCGAAATGCTGGCAGGTTGATAGATGGCGCACCAACTCCCACTCCCCTGTCGAAAATATCATTGGCGAAGATTGTTGATGAAATGCGACATCTCCATGACAATCCTGATATATCTCTTTAATACGATCCCCCACAGCAACAATCAATGTGTCGTTCGCTTCCCTGCCCAATTCGGTTGTCGTGAGGTGAGCCCCCCTCGTATTGTGTCATGTAGTCGTCGGACGGTAAATTTGTCGTCGTTGTTCGAAAAGTATTCTCGGTCGCCGCCTTCGCTGCAAACTCAAAAGATGCCAGTGGAATCGAGAAATTGCTTACCCATCTGAAAAAAGATTGTTAGATTAATTCAAGGATATCTTCTGTTTACCACCGAGGCCAAACTTACTGTGCTGGTTTGTCGTGGATCGCTGTCGATGCCGTGTGCTGTCCGAGTCCAGAATTAGCGATAACGAGGGTCAAGAAAAAATTGGGTGTGCTTGGTTTAGGGCTCGAGGCGCATGGACCATCCCGCAGATATTCTCAGCCACCTGTGGCGGGGCAGCGAGCATCAAGCTTACGCCACAAAGGTGGGGCAATTCAAGGGAGCCAAGAGACGAGCTCGGAAGCCAATCAGAGCAACGCAATCCTCTCATGCTCAAGCTGCCATTCTCACTCCTCCTCTACCATACTCCCAATACTGAAACGAGGCTTCTGCTGCATTTACAAGACATTTGAGTTTTCTCATCGAGAGGGATATCTGTAGACTTTGAAGATCATCTCGAACTCAACGCGCATTTGCGAACAATTGTTCGACTCCAGCGAGAAGAACAGTCAGCTCGATACCGCTCCCATCACTTGGTGGGGCAACCACAACATCACACGGCTTGCGCCCAAGCCAAGCTCACCCTGTCAACACCCAAACATCAGTCCTCCACCAACCACTTCTCACCATGGAGTTTGGCCCAGCCCTTTACCACGAGTTTGGAGAGGCTTGGAAAAAAAGGGATGGCTACCGATTAGCAAAGACGATCTCACCAGATCTGACACCCAGCCAGTTGTCCAACATCTGGCAAAGTGCGAATGGTGCCGGAAGCTACAAAGCAGCTCGAGATGACGATGTGAAAGCAGCCATCAAGCGTGGTCTTTCCAGTAGTCCCGCGCGGTTAGACGGCATCAGCCAGAAGGAGATTAAGGGTTGGGTCGAGGTTTACTTTACCTACTGGCAAGCCGCGGGCATCCTTGCTCAAGTGCAGCAGACCTCATCATGGACCAATGCTTATGAGCAGTGGAAGGCCTTGATAAACGCTTTGATTCAGGGGTACAACAGTCATGAGTTCGAGGCGTGGACTATTCCGTGTCTCTATGTGGCGGGCAAACATCTTCGGCTCTTTGCGATGCAGGCGGATGAGAACACGAGTGTCAACGACAACTCCGCAGCTGCATTCCAAGATGACTTTGATCCAGAACTACAGAAACATCAGAAATTGGAGGACTGTGCGCGAGTCCTCAACAGAGTATTCTCACTTTGCCTCAGTGACAGGTATGTTTCCTATGTTCTTGATGTTGCGGCTGCCCGAAGCTAACATAATAACAGAGCACCACTCGAAGAATCCCGAAAATGGGGACTTTATTACATCATCAACCTTCTCTTCAAGACTTACTTCAAGTTGAATGCCACAGGACTGTCCAAAAATGTGCTGAGAATTTTGACCGCAGGACGTGGAGACATGCCAGACTTCCATGCGTTTCCCAAGTCTCAGCAGGTCACTTTCAAATACCATGAAGGAGTACTATGTTTCCTGGAAGAGAACTACGCCGAGGCTGAGAAGCATCTCACCGAAGCCTGGAACACCTGCCACAGGGACGCCATGAGAAACAAAGAGTATGTGGCCCTTCGTGTTGTAGGCCGGTCTTTACGCTTTGCTGACATGGTGTCTCTAGATTGATCTTGACATATTTGATTCCCTGCCACCTCATCACTACCCATACTCTCCCCACCGAAAAACTTTTGGAGCCTTTCCCCCGACTACAAAAGCTCTTCCTCCCGCTCTGCCGGTGCATCAAGAAGGGCGAACTCCACAAGTTTGATCTCGCCCTCCAAGAAGCTGAGGACGAGTTTGTCAAGCGGCGCATCTACCTCACCCTCGAAAGAGGACGCGACATTGCACTGCGCAATCTCATCCGCAAGGTATTCATCGCTGGTGGCTTTGAGCCGGTAGCGAAAGAGGGCGACAAGCCTGTCCGCCGGACTCGTATCCCAGTAGCAGAGTTTGCTGCCGCTATCAGCCTCGGCAGCGAGGAGAAGGTTGACAATGATGAGGTTGAGTGTCTTTTGGCGAATATGATCTACAAGGTGAGTCAAAATATGCCTTATCTCCAATGTTTCTGCCTGGGGCGTAAAGGCATCCACGACTGTCACCATTGATTCGTGTACCATCTTCGTGAGTCATCAAGTCACTGATACCGTTTGCTCTTAGGGACTGGTCAAGGGCTACATCTCTCGTGAACGGAGCATCGTGGTGCTCAGCAAGTCGGGGGCGTTTCCCGGGACTGGCGTTTGAGCGGGGCAGATATGGCGTTGGCCGCGCCCTATTTGGGAAGGCTTGAAAAACGCTTTCAGCAATTAATCTGTCCAGTGCTATGAGCGCAAATCTCTTTGAGACTTACCAAGTGATGAGAGAAAGGGTGGGGGAGATGTGTGTCGCACACCATCAAGGTGGTGTGGTGCCGGAGAAAGGGAGGGATCATCCATCCCGCACGACGGCATTTATGGTTGGTGCCATCGGATATCTATCAGCATCACTTGGCGTGCGTGAACTTCCTCACACCATCACGAACAAAACAACGGCACAAAAGATCTTGAGGACGAAGTGACATGAGTTACGGACATGGATAGCATTTGAGCGGAAAGAAAAGTTGCCAGCTAATGAATTACAAAGCCATTTCAATTCAGTGTCTCGCAGCTTTCTCACGCCCACCAAAAGTGAACCCGCAACCCGCAAAGCGTCAGGCTGATGGTGAACAGCGTGAATTTGGTCGTTGGTCGTGAAGTACCAAGATATAGTGCGGGGTTGCTTTGGAAACGGTTCCCAAACGGGGCGGAAACCCACTAAACAACGCCCCTTTTTCCCGCAGCAATCAGTGTGCCGCACCACCATACCTTACGCACAGCACAGTAAGCATCAGTTTGACTGAGTCCACTGGCCTCCAGCATGATGACACCATCCCATTTTGATATTCCCTTTTTTTTTTTCTTGTTTTTACAATTACCGTTTTCGGCAAAGACCGTCAAACCCACACCCCCAGTTGGAGTGACTGCTGTTGCACATGGTCAAGATGCAATCGGGGCACTGTCTCTGCTCAGTCCCTGCGCACCAAAGACAGACAGTTCGAGGTTGAGCTCGTTGTCTCGAGATGACAGATTTCGCCGCCTGTTTGACTCACTTTTCTGTGGTTCCAGACAAATCCCTCACAAGGACATTGTTCACTATCACGATGGCACAAGACATGTTTCTCCACCCCCCTCTTGAACGTCCCATGTCAACTCCCGGAAGGATCAGACAGTGTAGGGTAGGATGGAAATGTCTAAAGGGTGTGTGTGAGTGTGAGTGTGTCGCAAACGGGTCTGACCGCATTCTTGCCCCCTTATCTCCTCCCTGTCACTCACTCGATCATGGGTGGTGGTTGTGGAAAAAGCCTGGTTACCATTCCTATTGGACAACCCAAAACTCTCCCAGCTGGACGGGTGGTGTGGGTAGGGTAGGGTAGGGGGATGATGGTGCGGCAGGTCATTTTCTCTCTCTCTCTCTCTTTCGTGTGGGGAGAAAGTGAACTAGCCATGCGAGAGCGGGAGCTGGATGGTAGGTTGTGGTGGCGAAGAAGGGTTCTTTTTTTTTTTGCATCATCCCCGTTCCTCTCATCACCGAATGGTCCACAATGACACCCTTCTCACGGAAATTTGACGTTTTGCAAAGTTTTCATGAAGCTCTCCAAAATCTTGCTGGTAAAAAGCTTGGTGTTTTTCCATTTCCAGAGAAAAACAGCGAGAGAAAAAGCCTCCAGCGTTTTTTTCTTTTCTTGTAATTTCTGATATCTTTGACATGGATACCGAGATGGTTTCTCTCCACTGAAAATAAACAAGCCTTTTTTTTTCCACCAAAGAGCGTAAGAATCGTAGTCATACAAATCACCCATCCCCCCCAAAAATTTCCCAACCGATCAAGCCCCTTTTCCCACTTTCCAGACCATCCTTTCCATCAATTGCTCATTCTGCCCGTTCGTCCTACCTATCCTCCAAGTCCGTCGTTCGCTCTTCATTTGACGACAGACGTGATATCCAACCAGTGTGAGATGATGGTACAAATGAAATAAGGAGAATAAAGCCCTCTCCATGGTGTGCCGTGTAACACAAATACGGCCAACTTCTCAAAAGCATGCCAGAAGATTAAAAACACCCGCCGAAAAGGTGTGACAAGAGATATTAGTACAATGATTTGGGTTTTTCAACTTGTGAGGTCAAAGGAAAAACAACCAAAAGAAAAAAGAGATCCATAAACTCCAAGGTATGAAAAAACAAAACAAAAAGCAATATATGGTGATGATAATCCCAGAATTAAGCCCCTCCCAAACCGAGAAGAAAAAAGTGTTAAGAATTAAGAAGCGTGTGGAGAAGAGAAGACAAAACATGAGTCGTTAGGTTATGAGAGGGTGTAAAAGGGAAAAAAGCCAAACAAACAGCATCTCGAGTCGGGGGTATTTGTTTTGTTTTTGTCGATGTCGAGAGGGGTGTGCAAGACCATGGTATCGCATACAAAGGGAAAATAGACGAAATAGATCAAGGCAGCATGGTGATGATTAGCAGCCTAGAAACGACCGCCACTTCTCGGTGTGCGAGGGGTGCTCCTAAAGAAAAGTCAGTCGGTGGTCACCATGACCATAAGGTACGCAGGTGAGCAAAACTTACGCAGCACTCGAAAGGTCGTCCACGTGGTTGCACATGGCCACAAACAAGTCAAAGAAAAGCTGGGTGCCGCCGTTTAGCATCTCGAGCTGCATCGTGCCGCTCTTCTTGAAGGTGCTGCGGCAGCGGATAATGAGAGCGAGGTAATGGGCGCGGAGTTTGGAGTCGGTGTCGGGGGTGTGGGCATAGGCGTAACGGGCGGAAGAGAGGATGATGCTGGCTTGGATGCCGGATTCTAACTTTGTTAGCCGTGATAATGTGGAAGTAAGGAGGGTGTACATACGAAGGCCTTGCTTCCTCAACGACACTCTCTTCAGCTCGTCCAACCCATATTTCTCCGCTGCGCAGTAGATCACTGTGTCCTTGAGAAGCTCGCCATCAACAGTGTGGTGATAGATGGTAGCGTCGTGGCGCGCCTCCTCTGTCAGCTGCTCCATCTCCCAGGAGTTGCGCTTCTTGTTGTGCACGAGGCGGGGAAAGTAGTCGCCCTTGTAGAGGTACTCGAGGACAGACGAGAAAATCTCGGGTTCTTCATCAGGCAGGGAGATCTTCTTCGTTTGGGAGTCAAACATCTGATTCTGAAGAATGTTGAGAAAGAAGGGTGACGTGGAGAGGACATGTTCGTGGGCAGCAAAAATGCGTTGCTCCTGGCCGACAACGAGAGTAACGATGGCAGAGATGGGGGAGTTGCTAAGGCACATGTCATGTCAGTATATAGAAGCGAGCAGGCAAAATATTTGCTGACTTACTCAAAGTTTGCTTGAGATCCATTGACATTGGAAACGGTGCCTGCACGGCGACGACCAGATTGAGATTCAGACCGTCGCTTGGAGATGCCGGCCTCCTTGCTGAATGACGAGGTCGACTTCCCAGACCGATGTCCCTTACTGAAGCTCTTGCTCCGCACATGTTGAACAGGCTCGTAGCGGGTGGAAAACATTGTTTTTGGTATTCTCTTATTTTCGGTCACCTCAATTCCAACTCAAATATCGCTTTCGGACTTTGATGAGACGGTACGGTGATGGCAGAGATGAATGTGGCGGCACCCAGCGATACGCGAACGGTGCGTATTAAACAGACGGAAACAATAACGATAAAGACAAAGATAAAAGCCGGAGGTGGATGGCTTGTTGAACGATGGCCGATGGACGATGTTGATGGACCCTTACCTGTGGGCAGTGAGGCGATGAAATGCACTCGATGACAAGACTAGAACAGTCTGCATCGCGCGGGGAAGACGAGCCATCTTATATAACGGTACGAGGCGTCCATGCGCAGATGCCTGGAAAATCTCTGCCAGGCGGACTCATGAAGCCTTCTGGGCGACCGAAAAAGGTACTCTCCCGCGCGTCCATGATTGGACGCGTCTGAGTGCTATCGGCCCTGAGTGACCCCTGCTCGTCTTGATGCGATATTCACACGCTATCACCTGACTTGGAAGCTAGCTGTTTTAGGCATGGGCGACTGGGGGTTGGCTGGAGTCTGCCAGGGGAAATTCCATGGATCACGTCTTTTACAAGGATTAGAGAAGAAGCAAGGACGGAACTGAATGGACCATGGCCTGTGCGAGGCAAGGGGCGGGTCTGAATGGAAGGACTTGCGACACTGATGACCAGATGTAAAAACGGTGAGAGTGAAGGCTGATCCTGCGAGGCTGCCTACATATCCATGAATCACCTGTCTCCCGGCAGTGGCGTGAAGTTCTGCTAAGCTGCAGCTCGCAAGGCAACCAGAGCCTCCAGCCTTTCATTTTCATCGACGACGAGAAGATGTTCTGGCAGAACCAATGCTGCGAATCTGGATCAGGCTTTGACACTTTTCGAATCCCAAGACATCAATTGAGTCAATTGGCCTATGGTGACTCTCAGCGCACAGCATTGGGGAGAGATCCAAGTCACAACTTTGTTGGCTGAGGCCTGGTATCTTATAACACAAGCACACCCTCAACGCACACCTCCACACATCCACCCGAGTCCGACCCAACACAACAGACGGAGCAAACGACCGCTTCAGCCGTGCCGCTAATTGACGTGCTTTAGGTAACATCACGGCGGATTGTCATTGCTTTGCTTTTTCGCTGCTGGTTTCGCAAGTTTCTGGGATCTTGGCGCACACTCTGATGCAGCCAACCGGTGGCCCCCTTTTCTGCCCCTCACCTTTGTCTGGTTCAATGTTTGTACTATGGGCCCGCTGCCGGGGTGATTTACAGGGGCTCAGATCTGCCCTCCAAGATTCTCAAAAACGGTGCCATCGCCACCCCGAGATTCATCACCGAGAAGCATCCAAGGCCCGCTTTGTCAATTTCAAGATTGCTTCTGAAGCAAGCTTTTTCCCAGGGCCTCGAGCAATCGCTTCTTGATGGAACGCAACCGAGGCAACCCCTTTTTCAACGGGGAGGCCGAGTTCAATGCATCTTTCATGTAGCTTCTCGGTTTGCTCTTTCGGTACCAGCTCATCCCGCTCAGCCTGGAGGATGTATATGAAGGGTGCGTCACCATCTTTCTCTTTGGCCTTCTGAGCAATCAACTCCAGGTTGGCATAGCTGTCCAGATGGTTCCTGAGAAAAGGCCACAGGTATTTATATGGCAGCCACTTCTGGGGATACAGCGTTTCTAGCATCGATCGTATCGATAGAAAAGGTGTCTCAAGAATCACGCCTTGGAGAGGCAGCTTTTCCGGGATGCGTCCGGTAGCGGCCAGGTTTGTTGCTACTCCTGAGCCAATAGACTGCCCCCAAACAAGCAGAATCGGCTTCGTGGTGCTGTCTGTGCCAAATGTTCGCTCGTGGTGTTGCAGAATCCAGTTTGCTCCGGCTTCGGCATCGAGGCGGATGCCAGGCTCAGATGCGCGGCCACGGGACGTCCAATATCCTCTGTAACTGAGGCAGACAAAGGTCAACTCCATTGGTGCCAGATCATATTGTTTGCTGTCACTGACAGCCCGCAACACCCACGACAGGTCTGGCAAGCGAGGGGGGATAGACGAGGCGTTCCCTAACCGCATCGTCAGTCTCGCATACATTTGACTGCATCTCATGGTAGCTGACCCTGAAAGTAGAGCACATACACATGTGCCACGACAGACTTCTTGACGTCCACGGCTACCTGCCGATTCCCCTTCGGCAGCGGCACCGTCGCAACCGCCATTGCAAGATCTGTTCCGTCAGCAGCCTTGGTCCTCTCCTCCCTCCATTGGACCCCCCCACAGCGGCTTGACCAGTCCTCAATGCGCTCACTCCTTGCATTTGGGGGTAGTCCCGGCATGTAGATGATCTTGTTCTGGAAGACCACCATCATGATACATTTCCAAATCCACAGCCCTATCAACAAGCCGGTGAACATCAGCGGTGCCACTAGGATTGTTTGGGTATGAACTCTGCGGCAAGTACTCTCCATCAGCATGATGTGGGTGATACGTGGACGAAACCCCCGTGGTGGACCATGCTGGACATCGACCCGAAACTGAGGCAATCTCAAGGGACTGCAGCTACGACAACTCATGTGCAGCAAAGACTTGGGGACCGCTTGATGCCATTGGATGTGCCTGCTGAGAGACCGATAGCGACCAGAGACGACTGCATATGTCGCAGGCATTGGCGGCAATCATTGGCGGGATGGCCCGCGGGATGATTAGGGATGGGATGGCGTGTTGAGACCGCAAGAGATCTCGCTCTGTGCAAGTATTTCGCGCTCCTCATGCCATGGCCTCAGTCATGTGTCCAACTACCACTCGTCAGACGTGGAGATGAGATGCAGCAAGGTCCACCTGCAGGTAGAGACCCGTGTGAACAAAGGTTGGGTTTGGTGGAATTGGGCTGGTATGGTTGGGCGGAAAGCTGTCGAAGTTCCCCAGTTGTTGTCGTCATGTAATTCGTTGAAGAGTATCTACTTGGCCAGCATTATCGCGAAGGGTCCAGAGAAGATAGCAGCTGGAGACCCGAATATGAGGTTGCCGATGGGAAATTGGGTGTCTAAAGATCAAGCGAGGAATTGTGCATTTCGTCTGATGGGAAATATGATCGAATGGTTGACGCTGGCACCGGGAAGCTGGATATTGACAGCGGGACCGGCTTACCTAACGATCACCGCTAAGCCCCGCGCTGACTTCCCGGCTTAGTGCATTTCGGGTGGCTGACAGTGACCGATATGAGGTGATGATAAGCATGGGCGCCCCTCTTTGAAGAGCGGCTGGCAGTTGGTCGACTGGTGACCTCAAATTTCTACCGCGTCTTTGCTTACAGCCACTGTCCAATATAAACCGACCTGGGTCTCGCTAGGCTGAACATCTGCTCTCATATCTGTCTCTTCATACGATTCTGAATCGCAATACACATCGAACGACCTCACCCAAGAGCATCGCAAAACATCCACCATGCCTGCCTCCGTAGACCTTTCAGAGGAAGCGCCCCGGTCGCCTGGCCACCACATCGAGCTGGTTGACGACAACCCCTCCCCGCGGCACGACGGCGAAACAAGTCCTGGGCTTAAGAATAGCAAGGGCTGGGACGGCAAGCTGCGCGTTACCAAGAGCGCCACCCTCGCGAATCCCGAAGCTCTCTCAGATCCCGAGTACTCTGATGATGAGAACGTGGTATTAGGAGAAGAGGTCCCCGCTGACGAGGGTAAGTTCCTCTCTCCAAGACTACACCAGCAACCACCCAGCTAACTTCCCGGCGCAGATCTCCTTGACGACGAAGACCCCGAAACCGATGAGATCATCTGTACCCACTCCCGCATCCAGTCCATCTCCGCCCTCCGCCTCGAGCGCTTCCAAAAGGTCGTCCGCATCTGCCTCCGTCAGAACCTCATCCAAGACATCGAAGGCCTCTCCGGCATAGCTTCCACTCTTCAAGAACTCGATCTCTACGACAACCTCATCGCCCATATCGGCCGCGGACTCGAGGACCTCACCAATCTTACGTCTCTTGATCTCTCCTTCAACAAGATCAAACACATCAAGCACATCTCCCACCTGACAAACCTCACCGACATCTTCTTTGTCTCCAACAAAATCTCCAAAATCGACGGCCTCGAAAACCTGACCAAACTCCGCAACCTCGAGCTCGGCTCCAACCGCATCCGCGAAATCACCAACATCTCCCACCTCACCGCGCTGGAGGAGCTCTGGGTAGCCAAAAACAAAATCACCACCCTCAACGGGCTGTCCGGTCTTTCTTCCCTCCGCCTGTTATCAATCCAGTCCAACCGCATCCGCGATCTGTCTCCCCTGAAGGAAATCCCCCAGCTAGAGGAACTCTACATCTCCCACAACGCCCTCGAATCCCTCGCCGGAATCGAGAACAACACCGCGCTGAGGATCCTGGAGATCTCCAACAACCAGATCAAGTCACTGAAGGGGCTGGGGCCGCTCAAGGACCTGGAGGAGCTCTGGGCGAGCTACAACCAGATTGGGGACATCAACGAGGTGGAGAAGGAGCTGGGGGACAAGCAAGGGTTGACGACGGTGTACTTTGAGGGGAACCCGCTGCAGCTGAGGGGGCCGGCCGTGTATAGGAACAAGGTCCGGCTCGCGCTGCCGCAGGTGAGGCAGATTGATGCTAGTAAGTTACCCCCCCTATTATTTCCCCTTTCACTAGCCATGATGCTGACATGAATTTGTAGCTTTTGTACGGACAACGTAGTCAGTGTCTCACTCTGTTAGTGTCGTTGAAGTGTAGATTTGATCAGCCCCGGCGGCGCGGTTTTTTTTTTTTGTTCTTTTGGTCGTCCTTTTTTTTTGTTGTTGTTTTTTGGGACTTGCTGAAAAAACGGAGCATCTCATGGATTCCCCTGTGTTTATACCATCGTCATCTTTTTGTCAATAGCATTGCAGGCGGCGTTTTTTTTTTTTTTTTTCATTGTTTTTGTATTTTAAAGTCTCTTCATTCAAGGGATCTTTTTTCTTTTGGAAGGGCAAAGACCAGGCAGGCAATTGCATCTCTTTGATTTGCCTTTTTTTTTATTTGAACATGGTATCAAGCAGAGAGCTCATTGTTGATTTTAGGTGTTGCCCTTTTTATGTGTGTTTGAGGGGGCTTTTGATTGATTTACCTTTGATTCTTGGTAGATAGATTATTAAGCGTGAGTTACTAGGTGTTGGCAGTTAGGGAAAGTAGGTAGCGTGCATAGGTCACGAAGATAGAGAAATGAGCATGGCTGCCTACTGAGGGGAGCAATGACCTGCTGCCCCCTTTCTTGTTTCTTGTCTCACACATGCACGGCTGGCAGTTGATATACAAAGTAACTTGTCACCAAAGCACTGGTCTGCTCAGAAATTGGATATTGTACTCTCTTCTTATTCTCTCTCCATACAACGAGATTCCTCTCCCATAAGTACACGTGTTCCTCAAAAAGTTACATATCCTGTCCTCCTGTCCTTCTTCCATTCCTCCTTTTTCTTTTCAGGGGTATGTGGGTTTGTGTGTTTGGGGGCATTATTTGTTTTCATTCCTTCGTGACAAGTTGACCGGCTCAGATGATGCCAGTCAACCTCCCTTCTTCTTGCATATCAGAAAAGGGAGGTTAAATCTCCACCATGTACGACGACATGGCCGAGATGATGGTCAGATCGGCTCGGGTAAAGGGGGTATTTTGTTGTTTTATTTTGGATTGCTCGGGCTAACAATTTAGCCAAAGATCCAGAGGAGCTCAGTGGGGAAGTACTATTCAGTGAGTTAGCCATGCATCAAAAGACGGATATTTGGACCTTAAACTTACGTTGGAGGGCTGGTTGAAGCGGATGCCGCGGTTGAAGCCGGAGATGGTGGCAATGTCCTCCTCGGAGAGATCGAACTCGGTGTTCTGGAGGTTGGAAAGCATGACCTCCTGTCTGGTGGTCTTGGGAATGACGGCAAGACCGCGCTGGGTAGCCCAGCGGAGGAGGACCTCGGAAGCAGGGCGGTTGTACTTGGCGGCGATGGACTTGATGGTCTCATCCTCCATGAGAGGCTGGAGCTTAACGGCGTGCTGCATGTTGAACTCGAGGAAAGAGGCGGGGCCGAAAGAGCTGTAGGCAGTAACGGCGATGCCCTCACGCTTGGCAAGCTTGAGGAGCTCCTCCTGGGTGAGGTAGGGGTGGTGCTCGATCTGGAGGGTGGCAGGGCGGATCTTGGCGTAGCGGAGGAGGTCGTAGATCAGCTGGGACTGGAAGTTGGAGATACCAATGCTGCGGGCGAGGCCGGCCTCGACGAGGCTCTCCATGGCGGTCCAGGTCTCCTGGATGGTGGCCTTGCTGGGGCGAATCTCATCGCCCTCGTAGTGCCAGCCGGGAGGGTAGCGGACGGAGGGGTCGACATACTCGAGGGCGACGGGGAAGTGGATGAGGTAGAGGTCGAAGTAGTCGACACCCCAGTCGGCAAGCTGCTTCTTGACGATGGGCTGGACGCGCTCACCATCGTGGAAGGTGTTCCAGAGCTTGGAGACGATGAAGAGGTCCTCACGCTTCACAATGCCCTCAGCGATGGCACGGGCAACACCCTTGCCGCACTCAACCTCGTTGCCATAGTCTATAATTCATCACCGTCAGCTTATGTTGCCGTAAGTATTGAAGCTATATTTGCACCACGGCAAGAAATGGCCCGATCACCGACAACCGGCACCTTATCCTGGTGTGCCCCTCGTCCCGTCTATCCCCGCCCCCCATGCTTGCGTCTTGGTGGGGCAGGCATGGAGGGGGCGGGGTAGCAATATTCTGAACTGTTCCTCGTGCCCCTCACTTTCAAAGCAACACTCTCCATGAGCTCTTGAGATGTGAGGTACAACCAGAAAAGTGCGAATTCGATATCCGAGGTATAGTGTCGTGCAACAAAATGAGAGGGGGGGAGGGGAGGGGGGCTCTCAGCTTACCGCAGGCGCCGTCGAAGAGACGGTAACCGGCCTTGATGGCATTGTAAACGACATCAGAGGCGACGGCGTTGTCGACCTTCCAGAGACCGAAGCCCACCTGGGGCATGTCGTAGCCGCTGTTAAGCTTGATGACGGGGGCCATTGTGTCGGTGTTTTGTCTGATGTGCGAGATGAGTTGTCAGTGGGAGAGTGCGGCTGGCTGTTGATGGTGGGGGGTTCACTCACGGGATGGGATGGAAGAAGAGATGGGTATATGAGGAGAAATCAGCTGGAACGTCATGAGGGCGTCGAGGTGCTCCCACGGGAGTACTTATACCGGCTGGCTGTCTCCATACTAAGCTTTCGAGCCGGAGGGGAAGGCGCTCTCCCACCCATTGTGTCCACCTTTGGGTTCTACGCCGAGTTGCGCTTCTTCAACATGATGTGCCGTCGAGCAGGGTCATTCCATCCCGTCCACCTCCTCCCCCTCTCCCGTGTCCCAATTCCAAGACCCGCCTGCATCGTCATACAGCGCGGGAGTACCAGCTAGAACACCAGGGACCCCCTCACCTGCGGCCTCTCTGCGGTGCTTGAATGCAACAGTCGCATGACCAAGACTTCGATGATCTCGGCTGGCATGGAAACAGCGCGTGTTTCTACTGGCCAGCAGCAAGATGTTGAGAGGCATGAGGCGGCTACCTTCCCGAGCTTGCCTGCTTGATTGGCATGGGTAATGGGGAGCAGCCCGTCTACCATTGTCCACTGAGACGGAGCTCGAAGCTGTGGACCCGAGTGGTGAGAGCCCATTTGTGCGGTTGAAACGGGCATCTCTTTTTTTGTTGGAGAAGCTGTGGGTTCTTCGAGGGGTGTGTGGAGTATCACGAACCAAGTGGCCGCTAAAAGGCACAGGAATTAGCCTCGTAGCAATCATGTATGTACCCAGTACCGGCTTTGCTTGTTAGCCCTCTGAGGCTCACTTCAAGATATTCTCGTGATATTGAAAGGGACTCTTTTCAGACCCAGTGATCCAAAAGGGGATATCGTGAGGTCTCTTTTGGGCGGGCGGCTTAACTGCCATATTGGTCCAGATCTGAGGACGCTCACCTGGTACATAGCATGATACCATCCGGATGGAACGCAGGCAAATGGCTCCGGCCAGACGTGGCGGAGGGGTTTCTGTGCTTGCAAGTCTGATGCAGGGCATGTTCCACTAGAGCTGTGGAAACCGAGATGTTCGACTTGACCCGGTAACCCGGTGCATGTTCCTCATTTAGCCTGAAGAAGGCCCCGCCAGAAGCCAACCGGATAATTAGCAGCAAAAAGGCGAGATATCCACCATGAACCTCCTATCTCGCCGCCGGCCTCGATCAACCGCGCAAGGCTGCCGTTGTCTCGGGAACCTTGTTGCACCACACCCTGGAAGTATGCCGGTGGTGAAGAAGAGAACAGTTTTGCTGTCTGTCATCTGACTGAAAAGACAGGCAGGAGCCATGTTCTGCCGGGCAATATTTCCGGATGAAGTTGCTAGTCTGCTGGAGCTGTGTAACATCAGTCTTGCCATTGGGCATGTAAGTGTAGGTGGAAATCAGAAAACCATGCTGAATCATCTGACGAGAGAAAAAGATGGAAGAGTAACAAGGCTGGAGTGAGATGGAGTTGCAACTTGAGTGAGAACCTTGATGGTCCACGTGGTTGCCAGCCTGTCGTGTCTAAATGAGACATCAGCTCTTGCCCTATTGGGCACACGACCAGTGTCCAACCACTGACTGCCCGTCATCATGCTTCTTTCTGAGCCTCTCATCTTCATCAGGAACGCTCTCCCGGTTCTAATCCTTACATCTTACCCACCACACCCACGGTATGCTTCTGCTTATCGACTGCATCATTACACTACAGTATACAGCATCGGACTTGAGTTCAGTAGAGCACTAGAACAAAGAATATTTTCACCAATCTTACATTTCCACAAAAAGCACCACGGAAGACAGGTCTTGTTCTCAGCAGCCTAGGTAGTCATCTCTCCATCAGGAGCCCCTCAAGGTCTGTGTACACCCCCGGGGCCCCGACGAACTTCTCATCCACACTGGCGAGAAGGGGACACCATGAGAGCCAACCAAACAGAAACCACAAGGTCTATCCAATGGAAACCAAGTGGGACAACACCGTTATTGTAACCGTCTTGTCACATTGTATCCCCGCATGGTTTCTCCAACTCGAGGACCTCATATGGTCTCAGTCTTCCTGTTGCGAAACTGACCTCTCAATATTGCTTCCTCTCCTGAAGTCTATCAGGCTTCTCATACGAGGCACTCGCATACTACCAATACAAGTGGACGGTCTTTTCTCCACCAAGATGACCAAAACATAATCGTCATGGCACTACTTCTCCAAGTACATAAACATTTGTACACTCATTACCACTACATCCGCCAAGCAAACAGCCCAACGGCCACCAGACAGGGTACATGCTACCGTCATCCACCGCAGCCTCGCCTTGTCCGCCTTGTCCACACCTTTTTTGTGACTAAAAACAGCATCCTCTAAATGCATTAGCTCCCTTTCCCATGTCCCGCTCACACACTCAGCGTTTAGATCCACAGCCAGTGACTATACCTACCTGGGCAGTACCTCTTGAAGGGCTATCCTAGAAAAGTAAATCTCCAATTACTTGCCTTTGATTGGAGGTGAGACTCTCTTCAGCTTTGAAGCTTATATTGACGTTTGGTGGATCACGTGTTTCCTTATTCTCGACATTTCAGTTTATGTAGACAGAAATTCTACCCAGAACTTTCAGGACTATTACTCATGATGTAGAGTTAAGAATACGACCACATGATCAAGTGTTCAAAAAAAAAGATTTTTCGAAAAAAACACAATCGAAATGAAGGAACACCAGGAGTCTTCATTTGACCATCACTTCTCGGTACCCTAATACGGTAAGGCAGATAGCCACGACAGCCCAAGTCACCCAAAGACCATACACAGAGAGATAAACAAACCAATACAAAAACCATGATAGATTTCCCAATCAATAACTCACAATCTCGACCCATGTCAATCAACAAGATCACCAGAAAACTGTTAACTTGTAGCCTGGAAACCTGCAAACCACGAGTAGTACACGAAACGTTGGATAATGAGAATGTCATCTCCACAAACATCAAGCGGCTTGTCAAACTTACTCTTATGACCATCTGATATGCGTCAAGAGGCACAACTTAGAGTTATTTGACCTATTCTAACTGTTGATTAAAGTGACTTAGCTCTCTACATCTATACATGAAGCAGCGTAGTAATGTGAGTTGCAATGTATTTTAGTGACATTCATGCAAGCTCTTCAATCCGGGGTTCAAAACATTGTAAATGAATATCTGCAAAGAAGTAGAATCTTTTTTTTATCTACAGCCAGCCAGCCATCATCGCTGAAACCCCACAGGAGAAACCCAAAACTTCCCAACAAAAACCCATGTTATTCCAACCCAGAGCTTAGCAACCCAGAAGCAAAACGACAGCTACCACCACCCGCTTAAGGCAGCCTGTCTTTGCTAGGTAGGGGTAATAATACTCAACACAACTCCTTGTAACTTCCCTCCCCTTTTCGCCTGACTAACCAAGCCTTCCTCCCCCTTTCGAACAGAATAGTGATGATATCATCATCCCCTTCCCTCCTTCCCCTTTTCAAACCATATATAACACCCCACCAACCCCCCCCCCCCCCCCCCCCCATGAAAGCAATCATTAACAATTACAATATTGTCCCATGCATTTCAACAGCCCCCATCATCACTCATCACAACACCCCCCACCCCTAAAGCACCCCTCCCCCTTCTTTTCATTGCAATCGCCTCTCTAAGACAATCCCAGAAACTTCCCGCTCTTCTTCTTCCCCAACCCAAACGTAAACCTCTCCATCAGCGCCGGCTTATGATGTCCCTCCCTATCCTTCGTCGGGCTCCCCCCAAACTCAGGCGCCGTATCCGACCGTGATGGCCCCGCCGGAGAATGCCCATTCTGTCCCGAGGTCCCATTACTCCTAACACCATTGAGATGAGGCAAGTGACTCAACGACGGCACAGGAGGCAGCACATCATGGCCGTTGCTAGACTCCCCAGCAGCAGTACTCGCCCTGCTCTCCGTCTTGTCGCTCCTATCACTCCTATCAGCCGACGATGCCTTGTCAATGCTCTTGTCCTTCTCCTTGTCCTTGTCGCCAGTCTTGAGGAAAGCAAGGCTCTTCCGCGTCATCGTTTTGCTATTACGACCGGCTCGGTTGAAGAACCCTGCTGGATTGATAAACTTGCTGTCCTTGTCAACAGAGGGACTTTCGACAGCAAGCGAGTCGGAGGCCGCGTCCTTCTTACGGCGCTTTTCTTCCTCGTCTTCGGTCGTGGAGTCGCGGGATTTGTCCAGTTTCTCTTTGGCGGCGAGCCTGGCTGCCTCCTTTTCGGCAGCCTTCTCTGCCGCTTTCCGGGCTTTCTCGGCCTTT
This sequence comes from Cercophora samala, assembly GCA_030512305.1. Lineage (NCBI taxonomy): Eukaryota > Fungi > Ascomycota > Sordariomycetes > Sordariales > Lasiosphaeriaceae > Cercophora > Cercophora samala. Next base: position 85,095 of record JAULSY010000044.1, on the reverse strand, counting down.
TCTTGCATCTTCTGCTCCTTTTTGATTTCCTCCTTGGACTTGGCGGGTACTGTTGCTGCTTCGTCGGCTTTGGTCATGACCGCTGAGCCGGGTGGTGGTGCGGCGACTAATGGATGGCCGTAGCCCTCTGGTTCGGCTGGTTTTGCTGGCGAGGCCAGTACAGACACTGGGCTCATACTATCGAGTGGCGCTGATTTTGTTTGCTCCAAAGTGGCCAGGGTCTCGTTTTCTTCCAGGGTCGGTAACGGTTGGGTGCTGAGCCTTGTCAATGGCGGTGGGTGTGTGCCGTTGGTCTGTTCGGTTGTTACTGTGGTTGACGCAAGATCTGCCGCTTCACTGGCTTCCCGCACTTGCTCCAACCCTTCGGCATCCATCTCTTCCCGTACCTTCTCCCACGTGGTCTCCTGGTAAAACAATACATAGGCACATGCCATTCCTGGCTTGTCGCCGAAAAAGTTCTTAACAAAGTGCTTGTCCACCGGCTCTACCATTTCGTCATCAAAAAGAAGCCAACCCCGGTCCTTGGTCTTGATAACCGACACATAGTGCCCATGGTAAGCATTGCCTCCAATGTGGATAACCACAGCATATAGCTCATACAGCCGATCCTGGTCTTCGGCATCATCCGTGGTGTTGAACATGCGGATGTGGTAAGGGTATACTATCCGATGGAAGAGCTTTTGTAGCCGGCTGTAGTCCTCAGTATACTTGAATCTTTTCAGATGCAATGCCAACACCTTTGGTAACTTCTTAACCTTCATCCGCTTCTCAGCCTCTTGCAAGCCACCGCAATGGTCGCAGTGGAACTTGTTACGCTCGCACAGCATTTCTTCGGCGGAGAACTTTTGTAGGCATGATGTTACTGATGAGTGCTCCTCAAGATCGATCGATAGATCCAAGAATGTCTCGTCTCGTTGGGAGGCTGCCTCGCAGGTCAAGCATCTGGTCTCGGATGTCAATACGCCTTCAAATATGTCGTGTACCCATCCAGCCCCGGGAGTTCTGGTATCGAGGGCGTTGCTGTTGTGTACCGATGCGGTGTCTGGTGAGGATAGTGCGCCGTCCTTGCCGCTCTCTTCTGCTTGTTCCAGCATGCGCTTCGCGTTTGCCTCCACATTGGCAATAACATCATTCAGGATTAGGCCGTAGAATTCGTGTGCGTCTTGGTGCATCGAGTTTCGAAACATTTCATTGTCGCGCTTGAAAATATCCAGAAACCGCTGGGGACTCAAAACCCCAGTGCGAGACTGGCTCTCGATGAGGGCTGTGAAAATATCCTTGAGACCAGTGAATGTGCATTCCTGCATGCCGTATGCGTCCGGATTCTCCTGCGCAAGCTCCAGCACCGGCCCCTTGATCATGGCCTGCTTCTTCTTATACTCAGGCGCATCGGGCCTGTCTTCGGGACGCACAGGTGTGACACCCGGCGCAAGCTGCCCGCCTCCCAGTACCTGCCGCTGCTTAGCCTGAGCCGAGATAGCTTTCCCCTTCGCATCTTTCAGGTTTGGCTGCACTGGTTCTCGTATCGTGACGTTGACCTTTTTGGGTGGGTCGCCGTTCGCGGGGAGCAAAGGATAATTGACGACATTTTCTCGAAAAGGTTCGGAATAGTAGAGTGCTTGTAGTATCGAGTTGCAGTAACTGTCGGATTAGAAGGTTAGTCGTAATCTGCAGAGTCCCGCCTCTGAACCTAGCCATACCATGTGTTTCCAAACTACAACCAGCAACGATGGTTAGCTTTATAATGTTCAATTTTAATTCATATAAAACAGGGCTTACGTTTTCCAAACCAAAGAACTTGTCGCTTCCATCTGGTCTAATTGCCCCGGCATTTTGAAGCAACCTTTCCACCGGCGTCAAGTCAAGCGCAGAATCATCTTTTTCCTTGTTCTTCCCCTTTGACGATGTGGTGCCGTCAGACTTGGAACCTGACTAGAGGTCGAGTGTTAGTAACCCAAGCAGAAGGCCGCCGATATTGAGCATCGGGTTTCACGCAGCAGCAAGCCTAAACAACACCCGCGCTCGGAACATTTTAGGTGTACATACAGTGCCAGCACCCTTAAGTTTCTGGAAAAACCCCGCCATTGTGAGCGCCGAAAAATGCTAACCCGGCGGCGCGTCACTTGTCAGGCGGGGAGGGCCGGTCGTTATTTGACCGCCGCAGAGCCGTCGACGCGGGGACGAGGCAGGTATCAGGATCGACTGAGTATGTCGGCGGGTCTGATATACGGAGCATTCGCCAACCGATAGGGGAACTACCGACGAAGGAGCTATGGAACGGACTAGAGCAATGCTCGACGGGAATGCTCGGAAGACGGATGGCGTATGCGCGTAGAGGTAGCGCAATGGCTTTGGAGTCGCAGAATCGGGTCAATGCCGCAGCGCGTCGTCACTCGTGCGATCCGAAGATGCGTATGCGGTATGCGGTATGCGGTATTCGAGGGGTTCCTCAATGATCTCTCGTGTCTGGGTAGATCTAGGGTGGATACTTGGAGAGAGATGCGCGGAATCGAGTTGCTTGATGCAATCAACAAGGTAAGCTCTCGGCGCTGCGACCCATGGGTGGTGGCTTATCGATAATGGCAATTGGGCCAAAGAAGGGCTGAGCTTTCGAACATCCGTCGTCGGACGGAGGGTCTGTCTGGATTTGGTGTGGACAGAAGCCAGCAGCTACGGCAGAGAGATGTCGAAAAAAAGGAGCAGTGGACGTTGAGGCGCCTTGGACATGCAGCTCAACCTGGATGGACAGGTTCGTTCCTGTATGTACTTTCCACCTTTACACCACTGTGGGATTATTGCCAAGTACCCGACTGCAACCCAGAGGATCCGGCTCGATTCCAGAATACCTAGTATAGTTGAGTGCTCAGCGGGGGTGGGGCCACAATGGAGCCCCTCCACAACAAGAGGTCCAAAGGTCCGCCGGGACTCCCCTCACTCACACCACTCCACAGCCCTAACATTTTCCACCTCTCAACGCCCTCTGTCATCGTCACGCTTTCGGTTTCTCTTCAGAAATTGTTGGGTCATCAACACCCAGCTCTGGGAGCGGCAGTTCTGCATGCTTGGTCAACACAGGCGGCAAAATTACAAAGAGTGCCATAGCAATGCACCATATGCACCTCGGGTAGTCTGTTGAGTGGTAGCCGAGCTCAGCGTCTTTCCTGTTTCCGTCGTCTTGTCAAGTCTTCCGAGTCCCGGCATCTCTGGCGTTCGTCAACGGTTTCTAAAGTCTTGACGTCCGCCAATTCTATGGTACATATATATGTAGCTGCCAGCTCGAATGGAGCCTGCAAGCTTTGACTGCCGTTATTCCTACTAGTGCCCGCCCTAGCGGATAAAGTGAGGTTTGCCACGATCCACCGCCACTGTCTGCTGAATATTCTCAAAATAGACCTCTCTTACCTATACTCAGCTCAGTCTTCGCAAGACTGCTTACAACAAGCTTTGTGGCGGCCATCAGGGACGTAGGCCGAGTCATCTCTGCCACAGCTGGGCAATACAAGCTCAGCTACCGGCGCATGACCATAATGGAGAAAATGGACGATCCTCGAGAAGATGTGCCCCTTCCTAGTGTCCTGGCTGGCCTGCTTCTTCAGACGTTACATGCCCGACGGTGTGGTTGCAATATAGGTTGGGTGTAGGCAAGTTGAAGCGCCAGAGGCTTCCCAGACCGGCTCCAGTGGGACGGAATCGAGGCCCTTACTTGGTTACGATTCGTCCGCAATATTCGGTGGGTTTTAAGACCATGGATGCCACGCTGACCATCGCGTACAGAACGGGAGTGACGGCGAGTCTCCAGGAGAGCGGAAGTGTGGGGTAAAATCTAAGACATTGTGGCCTTCCAGACAGTTCGCTTGAGCTGCCTCGAGTTTACCCGTCCTTCCCCAGCGGCACGGGAGACGGAATCTCTCGCCCGGGAACTCTCATTTCTCTTTATGTCTCTTGGCTGTTACTTTGACGATATAGAACCAGTTGTCCATTTGCCTGCTCCCGTCATAGCGAGTCCAGAACGTCTTTCACAAACGGTGGTTTTACAATGGGCTTCCCGCCGTCATCTCTGAAGACGATTTGGCCCCCCGCGCCCTCCTGGACCCTTGGCCCCAGATTCGCAATGTAGGCCCGTCTTTGCGGAAGGGCAACCAACGATTCCTCCCGCGTGGCCGCTCTTCCTTGGCCATCATCCCCTGATCTCTTGAACCAGTGGGACATGCAGCGATATGTACTCACCTCGCATTAGCCCTACACACTTCCTCGTACGTCAACCTGTTGATCCTCACTGGTCAGAATCCCGCACTGGATTCGGCATATGGAGCCGACACACGACCCTTCAGACCAACCACCAGCTATTCCATTAGCCCACCCACCACCACCACCACCATCCAAAGACCCCTCTCTCTCTCTCTCTGCCCAGGCACACACCAAGGAGCGGCCCCCAAAATCTGCCATATGACGAAACAGCTTTCCAACTCGGAATGCTTGTTTTATTTTATTGCGCGGGCTGCTTGATGCTCGAAAAAGTCCCGGGTAAATACGTCTCACCTTATTTGGCTTCCCCTCAAGGTTCCACGACAGATCCTTTTGTACACACTCCTTTTCTTTGGTTGTTGTTGTCTCACAGAACAAACCAAAAGGAAAGACAATTATGTATGGTAGACTGACCGAGAAACTCGCCGGGGGTGGGTAGAGCAAAAAAAAGGAATAAGGGTATGACCACCTGCAGAAACCACAAATACCTATGTAACGAGCGGGCGAATCCCGCTGCTGCATGGTTACGTCAGAGGGGGGAATGGTATATGTCTGTCACGTTTCTAGAAAGGTGACCTCGTGATAGGGTTTTGGTTGTTGGAAAGAGGCGTCAGCGTTTAGGAAAGTTGAACGTTGCAGAGATTAGGTATGAGAAAGTTTAGGGTCTCTCGCAAATGGGTTGAACGATGGGGAAAAGGGGTCTGATAGAGGGCCGATGGTAGCCGTGGTTTTGCTCATAGAATATCGAAAGCCCAACTTGATAATCTCAGTGGTAAGATTCGCTGCGTTATAAAACGCTAAGGGCAATGTGATTGAGCAGCAAAGACTGTCAAGCTGGACTAATCAAGGGGCACAACCAAGAACTTGCTTAAATTATAGGTAGCTCTAGATACTGAAGACTAGACTGGCAAAGACACTCCATGAGGATTTCACAACCTGTGTTGTCTCATTTTGTCCGCTCCGTGTAAGATCGCCCCACGAAAGGTTGACAAGAGAAGTCTCGGATACACATCATTCATTCCATACATTCCAACTCGCATTCGACATTACTACAAAGAGTTACCCAAAAAAGCCTTTCCTCCCAACACACACAGCCCTCGCGAGCCACCATCTCTAGCTTCCCTTAAACCACAATCCCCGACCCTTCCGTCCTCGTCCTCTGCTCCTCCGTCTCCGTCTCATCCCCTTCATCATCACTCATAACCCTGCTCTGCGCCTCCTGGTACTCATCCTGCGTCTCCTCCGCCTCCGTCTGATGGTCCTGCTCGTTCTGTTCCTCCTTGACATACACAGGCGCGCCCAGCTCCTCCTCCTGACCGCCAACCCAGACCTTGTTCAGCTCCGTCTCGATCTCCTCCCGTCTCTTCTTCCACTTCTCGACCTGAGCCAGTCTTTCGCGAAGATCGTGGAGTTCCTTCTCCACAGCCATCTTCTCACGTTCCGTGCCGATGCGCTGAACCTCCCACTCGTCCCCGCGCTCGCCGAGGCCGAGGACGAGGTTGTAGGTGTGGTATTTCTTGAGGGAGGCGCGGGTAGAGATGGTGATGAGCGCTGGACATGATGTTAGCTTTTGACTGGGGTTAGAAAGGGAAAAGTGGAGAAACTTACTGATACCCTTCTCCTTGCAAGTCTCATACAACAGGCCCTCCACATCACTTGATACAGCACTCGTCCCCTCATCAATAAACGCATACTGCGGCTCATGATACAGCAACCTCGCAATCGCCAACCTCTGCTTCTCTCCACCGCTCAGCACATCCTTCCACTCCTTCCTCGTGTCCCAGCCACCCTCTCTATCTGGCAGGTACCCCAGCTTCGCCTGCTCAAGCGCCCTCTTGAGGTCATACTCGCTCTTCCTCTTCTCCCTCATATCCGCCTCCCCATCCGGGTAAATAACCTGATCTCTGAGGGTGCCGATGCTGAGGTATGGTCTCTGAGGCAAGAACATGATCCCATCCTCACCATTGTTCTTGGGGCGAGAGACAAGACCGCGATAGACGGGCCACAAGCCTGCGATGACTCTCGCAATAGCAGACTTTCCAATCCCGTTTGGCCCCGAAATCAAAAGGTGATCCCCCCGCCTAACAATCAAGCTCAAACTCTCCAACAACTCCTCCCCCCCCTGAGGCCACAACCCCGGCGCCACAATCGGCACGTTCTCCAACCTCACCCCATCAAACCCCTTCTGAATCGTCCCCTGCACATCACTCAACGAGTACAGCTCATTCTCCCTCCCTCTAACATAATACGCATTCGCATGCGCCCTGTGCAGCGTCGAGATGAGCGTATACACCCGACTGGTATACCCAGCCAACTCACTCAAATCCTTGATGCTGTACATCATCCTCCCCCCCGCATCAGCCAAACTCAGCATCAACCTCTTGTTCGTGATAAAATCCTTCATCCTCTCCCTTTCTCTCCCCCCTTTTACTCCACTCGCCCCAGCCACCTCCGTCGCTCCCCCCAGCCCACCCCAAGCGGGCAGGAAAACCGGCAGCGATGACAACAGATAGCCGTACGCACTCCAGCTGTACTTGAGAATGAAATCCTCCAAGATGTTATACCGAATCTTGAGCATATAAATCCCCTCCATCCAATTCTTCAGACTCTTGAACTCCTTGTTCAGGAACGTCTTTTCCATCTCGGCACCGCCATAAAACGCAACCTCCTCCGCGTTGGCGATCAACCTCGCGTGCAAGCTCCTAAAGTCACCCTCTTTTCTGCCTTCGACAGCCTTGAGCTTGCCAAAGGGGGGAGACAATTTCCTGAGGATGGAGGCGGTAAGGAAGTAATTGCTCAGCAACCCCGTTAGAGCCAACGGGCCGAGAGACCGGTAGAGCTGGTAGTTGAACACACAGATATCAACAAACGGTTTCCCGAGAGAGGAGTACAAGTTCGCGGCCGCGGCGCAGAATTGTGTCAGATCCTGCGTGATGAACTGATCCGCTCCCTGGCCGACACCGCCGTCGAGGTTGTGGAGTTTGTAGTAGTTTAGGTTGTCGTTGAGGTACAAGTCGTGAATGTACCGGGTCAGACGGGTGCGGAAGGCGATCGAGACCTTGGATTCGAGGTACTTGATCATGGCGTTGGTGTATGAGGCGAAACCTCCCAAGCCGCACCACTTGGCCAGACCGAGGAGGAAAGCCTTTCCGTTTCCTGCGACGAGATCACGGACGATTTCACCGTCCAGGCGGGCGACTACCAGGGAGAGGTAGGTGCGCAGCATGAGGAAGGCGCCGTGGCTGACGAGGAGACCTGCTTCTTTGCTTGTCCAGCGGGGGATCATGATGCTCATGAGACTGAGAAACTGGTGGAGGAAGGCGAGGTTGAGACCAGGCTTAGTTTGTGCAGCCGGCACATGGCCGTCCCCTAAACCCGATACCCGCGGTGGGTTGAGGAACAGTCTGCGATGGGCTTCAAAAGTGAGCGGTTTGGTGCTCGAGATGACAACCTTGGAGGTGCCATCTTTGTAAGGGACGTAAATGGTGCGAGAGCCGTCCTTGTTGTGAAGCCAGGAGTTGGTGCGCACAAGTTTCCTCCCTGTTTCGCGCTCCTCACGCTTGCGCTTCCACTTCCGACGGGTGCCCTCGCCAGCGAGGATGATGGAGGTGGCGAGAGCGAGGGTGCATAGCAGGCGCGTGGTCTTGGATGTGTTGCGCAGCTTTGTGCGGATGAGTTCGCCGTACTTTTCGACAAAGGCGGCAATGGCCTCCTCGGCGGCCGAGTGCCGAAGAGTGGATTGGACTGCCATGGCCGTCGTCGTCGTCGTCGTCGTCGTCGAGGTGCGAGTTGCACGCGACGATATTCGAAAAGGGGCGTGTAGTTCTGTTTTTCCTCCCGAGCCTCCGGGCTCAAGCGCTCTATTCCATTCGGACCCTTATATACCGTGCCGTTGTTTGTTTATTTGTGGTGTGGTGTAGGTAGTGGTTGTTAAGGAGGCGGAAACCGAGTGCCGTAGGGTAGAGTTTTGGAGATAAAACGGCGGCGGATGTGGCTTTGGTTTAAACCGTAAAAGAGACGCTTGTGTTTGTTGTCGGGCAGTTGAGGTGCGTCGGTCCCCGAGTAAACATTGGGTTAGGAAGCGTTGTGTTGAAGAGGATCGCTTAGAATTGGACGTCGTGTCTCTTGTTCACTCGGTTATGGCTTGTTGTTGGACATAAAGAATGGCATGTGAACATCCCGAGGTGGTCGCTGCTCCAGCCACAGCATGCTGTGTTCAACGTCATCGCCCCCAGAAAGCAAGCCACTGTTCCTGGTCAGGTGCGCCCCCCAGACGTGCTGCTTGGGGACCCAAGACCCGGGGACCTGCCCAATCCAGTGGGTTTTCCCCGCAATCCTCACTGAAAAGGGCGGGGCGTTTACCCACATTTCGCACCGTGCATCAAGATCGAGTTCCTTTTCCAAGAGTCTTCGATTTCTGGAGAAGCCTGTCGCCGCATGCGCCGTTTTCATCCATCGAGTGTTCAATCAACCTCGAATTGGATATCATTGAGTTTCTATAAAACTCTTACCTATTTCTGTTGGGGGAAGCATGGCAGCCTCGGATTCTGAGGCTTGAGGTGGAAATTCATCAACACTGCATCAAAGTGGAGAAGGCTCGGAAGTCCCCTCAAACTGTTCAAAGGCTGACAGATCCGGATCTGAAACGATAGATTTTTTACACTATATCTTCACATGAGCTTTGGTTTTCTCCCTTGGCTGTTCGTGTCCTATTTTTGCTCGAGGCTCTCGGGAGGCGTACATCAAGTCTCGGGCACCATCACGGGATGGCACGCCAGCTCCCATCCGGTTCGTCAATCCGCTGCAGACCGGAAGATGTGGTGTGGGGCAGGCCCGTGAGGCGGCCTGGATTGTCCGGGTCCGACTTCTCCATCTCTGTGAAGACCCGGCAGTCAGGGACCAGACATCCATGACTGGCACTTTAGAAACAAGAGGCTCTGGGAAACCCCGGTGTCTCAATCTAACAGCAACGAAGCACAGGTGGTGACTGGCTGTGTGGTTGTTCTTCTGATGCTGACCCGTCACTATCCCGGGCGGTAACATGGCCAATCATATCGGGCTTGGCCACGGCATCCTTCAAAAGCCCAATGTTCTCCAGCATCCCCTGCCGAGGACCGGGTCTCGAGCGGATGCAGCTCCTTTCCAGCAGTCCCCGGCCGAAGCAATGCGGACCGCTCGCACGCCATGACGGGCAAGACGGAGCAGTCGATGTCTTGCGCGGGGGGGTTGCCTGCAGACTCCAGTTAGACTGTGGAGAGAATGCATGTCTCCTGAGGTTCGGACACTGGACAATTGGGTAATTGGGCGACTGGGCTCTCATGCATTCACAGAGAGTTGCGACAAATGGCAACGCAGGCCCCAATCAAGCTCAGCCCTGGCAATAAAACGACGCGCTCTGCCAGGTGGCTGCGTGTTCGCCTCATCATTGATTTCTCTCGCAGAGTCACAGAGTCACAGAGTGTGTGAATGGTGTTGGATTTCAAGTCTCAAAATCACAAAAGGCTTGGAATGGAAAGGGGCAGAGGAGGGTCCACGATGCCGTGGAACCCTTGACCTATAAAATTGACCATAGCGATGCTGTTCAATGCCGGCGGTCTGCAACTTGGGCTGCCAGTTGCATTGCCGTTGCTTGAGAAGCCATGTGGGAGAAGCGAGGGGTTGAATTAGTCGGATGCTTTCTTCTTTTCAATTCCCCTTCTTTGGTTCGCACATCTCCAGAAAGTTGCATTTCTGCAACGATACAGCAGCCAGCAAAGACCACGAACACACCTCTCTGCTCCTCACCCTCCCATTTCAGCACCCACTTTGCCCAGACTTGACTTCTGCGGGCGGCGGGTCTGGGACGGATTTAAACTAAACAGAGGTATCGATTGGGTAACAGTACCTGGCCGCTGCTGGGCCGCGATGAGACGTGTTAGTAGAATGAGCGCCCAGACGCCTTGAAACCAGCCAAATAGCTGCTGTTGGCTCTACGCGCCGCGGCAGGCACTATCGCGTGGTAATAGCACGCTCTGTGCACCACGTAGCCGCAAAGTTACTGGGCTGGCTGGGTAATTTTCCCTGGGGGCAATCCGCTAATCCTGTCTTGTCCTCCTTGCTCCCCCATCGTTCTCTGCTGCTGCGCTGCACTCAAGCCATCCCAGAACCAGACCCATCACCTTTGAACTCCATCATCTCGCTTGTCCACCACGTCCAGTCCCTCCTCAGCCGCTGATACGCTCATCCTCTTTTTTCCCCTTCCACCATCCCAAGGCCATTGTCTGGTCTCCGGCGTGCCATTCTTCAATCCGCTGGCTCCCTTTTGGTCCGACAGCTTCCCTCCTCCAACCTTCGTCCCTTTCTGCCTCGAGCTGCCAGTTCCTTTTGCTCGACAAGACACGCCCAGTCGTGTGCTCGGTCCCTTTCCCGATCGGCCTTGTCTGCGCGCCAATTTCCCGTCCGCACCGACCGTCACATCACGGTTCGCATCGTTCTTCTCGCGACTTTCTTCTTCCTCTTCTTACCGGTATTCTTCACCCAAGAGCTTCGCCTGCTCCATTCGCAGCAACGGCTTCTTCGACAGTTATTAGGCAAAGGTGGTTCGGGACGAGCGAAGCGGCCTCGAAGGGCCATACTCCGCTGAGATAGGGGCTTGGTCGCGCCGAGGGTTCCTTGGATCCGATCTTTGAATCTTAAAAGGTGGGTGAATGACATGCGACCGCGTTTGGGGACCTTTTTGGCTTTGGGTGGCTGCGCCGTGATGGACATGGCATGTCGACAGGTCGAATTGACCAGCCGGGCACGGAAGCTCCCCCCATCACGGCGCCCAACAAACGTCAAACACGCCATCGCGCTGCAGAGCTCGGATTCGAACCTGCACCGCCTTGAGATGCCTGCAATGAAATGAAGGGTCAATGCTAACTGCTACAATGTATAGGTTCTAATTCGTCTTCATATATCTTATACACAAGAATGGCTTGGGGCACTGAAGAGAGGGTGCCAGCGGCCCCTGGGAGCTCCAAGGAGAAGGACACGCTATCCGGCGAGGATGGGAAGAAGGGACGGGGTCTCTTGCCCGTGCCATCACGGTCATCGTCTCAAAGAGCCTCGCCGACGGCTACCGGCCTGAGCGGCGCAACTGCGAGCGATCCCAGAGATAGTATCGGGGGACATTCCAAGGAATCCAAAGGCAGTATGTTGGGCCAAAACCGTAATGGAAGCGCATCTAGTAACCGTTTAGGCGTGGGAACAGGACCGACAGCGACTCCAGGACAGTCTGAGCCAAACTCTCCGGCAGCTCCATCTCATAAAAAGAAGAAGGGCGGATTCTTGGCCATCTTTGGATGTTGTGGTGTTCCGGATAACGCCAATGGGCTGGAGGCCGAGGCCCCCCATCGCCTCGACAAGATTCCCGCCCGACCTGCCACAGCAAGCCGGCGAACGGCCACGCCATCGGGCGAGCAACCATCTGGGAGCAAGACGCAGCTTTCTGAGAAGGAGCCCGCTCAACAAGCACAGTCTTCTCTGCAGCCCCAGAAGAACGGGAAGCGGATCTCTGGTGCTAGCACCCAGGATCAATCTACCGTTGGTGATCGCGATGGCGAGTCGAAACAAACAACGCTCGTCGGCGCAGGATCCGGCAACCCATCGATCTCGGTCGACCCCCCGCATAGCGTGACAAGCGCAGACGAGACGATTCACGAAAAGGCGTCTGAAAAAGATGCAGAGGGTGATGTTGCGATGCCCGATGCTGACAGCTCCAGACAGCAGAACGCCCAGGGATCCGTAAGCAACACGGACGATCAGCTCCCCAAGGTTCCCCCACCACCCCCAGGGCCGGTGCCAGCAGTGCCGAATGCGCCAACATCCACGTCAGTGGAGAACCCAGCTGTGTTCGCCTCTGAGCAGCAGCAGGAAAGATGGCTTTTGCCTCCTCAGAGACCAGAGCACAAGGGCAGAAAATGCCTTGTTCTTGACTTGGATGAGACGCTTGTCCACAGCTCGTTTAAGGTAAGCTCACAATCCCGTGTTTCATGAACTGTTGATAGCAATATGCTGACAGTCACTAGATCCTCCACCAAGCCGACTTCACGATACCTGTTGAGATCGAGGGCAACTACCACAACGTCTATGTAATCAAGCGACCGGGAGTTGACCAGTTCATGAAGAGGGTTGGCGAGCTCTACGAAGTTGTTGTCTTTACAGCCTCGGTGTCTAAGGTATGGATGGTCTTCCAAAATCATTGCAGTATGCTCGCAACTAACAGGAAACCAGTACGGCGACCCGCTGCTCGACCAACTGGACATCCACAACGTCGTTCACCATCGCCTTTTCCGGGAGAGTTGCTACAATCACCAGGGTAACTACGTCAAGGATTTGTCGCAGGTCGGCCGGGATCTCAAGGATACCATCATCATTGACAACTCGCCGACTTCGTACATTTTCCACCCCCAACACGCCGTCCCGATTAGCAGTTGGTTCTCGGATGCCCACGATAACGAATTGCTCGATTTAATCCCAGTCCTCGAAGACCTCGCCACTCCTAATGTACGAGATGTCAGCTTGGTCCTCGATGTCACTCTTTAAGACGAATTTTCCTTTTCATAGCCGATACCCTTTCATTCTACTACACGTTATTCCTTGGACCAGCAAAAATGGCGTCGATACGCCGGTACTGTCTAATTTTCACAACAATTCAACGTGATGGATTCATTCAGAAATCTCTCACGACCTTTCAGGGGCCTTGTTTAGAAAAGCGAGGCAGAAACCGAGTTAGAGGCAGAGGCCTGAACCCTGCTTAAAGCGTTCTACTCCGTTTTCTCGAGCGACACTCCTGGTTGAAGGAGGGGGAAGCGGAAAGGGGTAGAGGGCAAAAGGTCGGACTCTGTCTCCATGTTTGCTATACAAAAAATCGGGAACACTTCTTTCTTGGGGGGTGGAGTTTGTTGGTTATAAGTCCGGGTGACGGTTTTGACCCAGTGTTTTCTTTTTCTCGCGTTTTTCTCTTTGTCTTTTCTTTTTTTCTCTCTCGCGGAGCGGGGTGGAGAGGGGAATGTCTTGCTGTTGTTGGGTTTAGGAGGCCAAGCTGGGAAGTCAAGGGAAGAGGAGGAAGAAAAGAGACCAGCATTGTCAGATATCAAGCTTTTTTTTTGTTCTTTATTTTTTCTTTTCTCGCTTTCGGTTTCTTATGTCGATTTCTAAAGAACACCACCACCACACACCAACCACAACAATCAATTGACTACACATAAACGAACTGAAACCGGGGGGAGGTGCTTTTGCTTCTTTGCTTCTTTCGTCTTGTTGTTCTACACACAGTACACATCTCCAGCCCACTTCCATATCACGCATACTACAGTTACACGAGACTCATACCATCAATCTCTAGTACTTTATACCGCAGCTTACCATACTTTGTTGTTGGCATTTGTTGTTTCACCAGCTGTAGTTTATGGGCTTTTATTTTGTGGGGAAGTATTCGTTGCCCGTTGTACACCTTTTGTTCTTATACCTCTGCTTGGGTAGCCACGAGGACGGTTGCGAGGAGGACATGGGATGAGCAGCTAGAGATATGGAAAAGGTGAAGAGTTCCTGACGGGGTAGGTAGCTGATGAGGAAGGCCTGGGGTCAAGATAGTCTTGTAGGAATAGTAGTAGGAGATGAATTTGGGGAAAAAACATAATGTCTAGTTCAAACTGGCAACAGTGCTCTCATATCAATCATCACACTCAGATTTAATGACGATACACATTATGGTCCAAGACTCCAAGATCAACTTTGGACTCGAGAATGAATCTACCCTCTATCAAACGCACCGACCACGACGGTGACCTCCGCCAGCCGAAATCCAAAATCAACCTCTCCTGCTGGCCTGTGCGCGCCACAGCTCCGCCAAGCTCGGTCCCCACGGTCCCCTGCACTCTTTCCGAACCGTGGCCTCAATTGACGCGCACGGGCCAAGCCGTAGCAATTAGGGGACAGATCGGGCGGAGAGACAGGTGTGCTTCGCTAGGACAGCTTGCTGCTTGTGTGCTTGCTGGCCAATTTCAACAACGCGACTTTCTCTTTCCTCGTCATCAACCACCACCCATCATCACCACCACCGTCGACAGCCAGCCAACCTTTTTCTTTCGGGGCTTTTTTTTCGACGATTTCTTCAGAGACGAATTGATTTTCTTATCAACTTTAATTTCACACACACAAGACACAAGACACAATGGTATGCCCTTCCCCCTCCCTCCTCCAATCCATCCCCCCCCCAAAAGGATATTGAATCCCATCACCCACCTACCTACCTACCTCGATGATAGGGAATTCAATAGAACTGACATGACTGGAAAAAATAAAAAGTCCTCCCCCCGCGCAGCCTCCCCCGCCTCCCCCACCGGCCCGGCCGGCGTCGCGACCGGTGCTCGCCCTTCCTCCCCCCCTCCTCCGGGAGGCGCCCGCACCGCCATCCGCCGCCGTGCTGCTGCCGACCAGAAGGAGAAGATCGCCAACGCCAGGCCGAACAGCACCCGCGCCGCCGGCGCCGGGGGCTCGAGCAGCACCATGCTCAGGCTCTACACCGACGAGAGCCCCGGGCTCAAGGTCGACCCCGTCGTTGTGCTGGTGCTGAGCTTGGTGTTTATCTTTAGTGTTGTTGCTCTTCATAGTGAGTCTCCCCCATCCCAGAAGAGATTGGGAAGCCTAGGGGGGGGGGGTGTGAGCAATATGAGAGTTGGGATTAAGGAGCTGACACGGTGGACAAATGTAGTTATCGCCAAGATCACCAGGAAATTCTCGAGCTAAATGGCACACAACCATCGACGCGCTACGGAGCTACGATAACGAGACAAGAAACTCGGTGCGGGTAACGAAATGAGAAGACGCTCAGAGTTCTACTGCTGCTGCTGCTGGTGGTGGCGGATGAACATTACCTGGGGCAACGGCAAACCAAGTTAGCGGAACTGGGGGAGGGGATTGGGTATGGGGGCGGGTATGATGGTGAAGTGGGTGGTTTTTATGGGCTCACATAGCCAGGCTTTTTTTCTAATCCATCATGAGGACTCCAAAAAAAATACTGGGAAATGGTGGTGAAACTTTTGGGGGTGACAATTTGTTTTTGGCGGCGTTCATAACATTACATTACATATACCTAGGGAACGCGGGAGGGAAGAGAGAGAGAGAGAGGGAGGGAGAGGTAATAGGGGGGTTAAAGGGCCAACGGGTGGTTTCAAAAACCCATGGGGGGTGGCTAAAAGGCATGTTGTTTTAGTTTTTTTTTCGTGTTTGTGTTTTTTTGAGATGTGTACAATGTAAATTTGTTTATACTGCTTGAAAGATGGGATGTGATTTGGACGTGTATGCTGTCTGATGTTGAGTACTGACTGCCCATAAACCGCACTGGCATTTTTGGTCTTCTCCTGGCTAAGCAAAACGCACCTGAGCAATCAAGCAACTGACATACATTTCCTTCAAGTGACCACCGCAGCTTTTGCTCTCTCGGACATGCTCAGGTCGTTTTAAAGTCTTCATCGCTTGAATTGTTCAGCTCGGGTATCCAGCTATCTCCCTTCATTTCATTCTCTTCTGCCCCCGTTGTTATACACATTCTTTTTCAATTGGCCCCTCTCTCTCCCACCAACAAGACTATGCTCATGCCTTGCTTGACTAGGTATTTGTCTGATACATAAAAAGAAGAAAAAAACAGAGAGACACCATGTACCGACCCCCCAAAGTTTGTCCCCCATGAACCCCATAAACACCATAAACACCCCGTGTAAATAAAAAAAACCCAGTCTCCAATTCCGTAATAAAAAAAAGAAAGAAAAAAGCATTCCCCAAAAACCAAAAACGCCAAAACTATGCATCAAAACCCCTTTGTTGAGTAAGGTAGGTGAAGGTTATGAGAAAATCACAAAAAAACAAAAGAAATTATTACAAAAACTCTCCTCGCGCTTTCAGCTGCTCGTCCTAGCCCTCTTCTCCGCCTCGATCAACTCCCTCCTCATATCCCTAAACACGTCCTCAATCTCGTACACGTCCTCCATCGACAGCTTCGCCGACCTGAGCGTGTCCAACCCCCCGCGAAACATCCTCATGATGGCCCGCGCCCGGTCTTCTTCTTCTTCTTGCTTGTCTTGCTGCTCGCTGGCAAAAGGTCTCTCCCTTTCTTCCGCGCTCGCCTCGACGGTGGACGCCGGGCTGCTCGCTTTTTCTTGCCGAGGTTCTTCATCGAGATGCATTCTTTCTGGGTGGGTAGGTTGCGCCATGAGGGAATCAGTTGTTGTTTCTTCTTCTTCTTCTTCGTCATCGTCATCTAGCCGTTGACTGGCGCTAAAGGACTCGAGGGCAATCTGCGACTGGACCTCGTCGTCGTCGCTGATGTTGGGTTCGTGGTGGTGCTCCACATCCATCATGGCTGCTCCGCTGTCGAGTTCGGGCGAGCCAAGGGCTGCGGTGTCATTGACAACAGGGGAGACCGGAGGGCTGGACAGCTCGGCTGATGAACTGGGGATGTGCGACATGGACTGCTCATGCGGATTTTCCTCGGCCTTCACCTCCGTCGGCATGGGAACTTGCGGAGGCGCCTCGGTTCGCTGGGGCTGACTGTCTGCAACTTCTCCGTCCTCCTCCTCCGCTGGCGGCGTCTCGGTGGACTCGAGACGCGTTCTCTTGCTAGGATCCTGCGCTCTGTTTGACCCTCTCTTCCTCTTGCGCGGTCGTCCCCGTTGTGGTCCAGTTGGCTGCGAACTAGGGATCGTCTCCAGTTCCGGTGAAGCTGCCGAGCTTGATCTGGTCAGTCTTCTAGTGACCGGTGGAATAATCGGGATGGATTTTCCGAGTTTCTTGGGGCCATCGCCAACCACGATGCACTCCCGAGGGGGCGCCTTAGGCCCCGTGTAGTCGGGGGAGGCGGATGATTGGTGATACTCTTGCCTGTCCACTCGCGCATTGTCCAGCTCAACCACCAATCGGAGTAGACTTCTCTCGTCAAGCTCACTGACTTCAAACGAGCCGTTGTCTGCATTGCTGCGTTGGCTCGTCACCGGAGCAGTCGATCTGGCTGGCCCTGCGGACCGCCTTGCTCGGCTAGGACTTGTCGGAAGGGGACTCGATCGTGCATCCACAAAGACTTCATCCGACTTGGGTTCTGGTGTTTGACGAGCGGGGGCAGTTTGGATGGCGCGCGGCGGTGTCGACTGTCGTTCCTGCTCAACGGGCCCCGGAAGCTGGGGCTCATTGGCAGAGTCAACCATCATGTGGTCACCATCCTCTCCTGGGAGGCGCGGCTCTTCCTTTTCTTCTCCGGCGACGGACTTTTGAGGAGAAAGAGTGGGAAGTGATACCACGGTGACAAAACCACTTAGACCAGATGGATCGGGAACAACAGCGTGACGCAAGGGAATAGGCGAGCCTGAAATTGGTGAGGAAGAGAACTGCCACTCCTCCAGCAAGCTGTGACTAGCAGACCTTGACCTTATCTCAGCAGCTAGCGGGTTGCGTCTCGGTTCCGGAGGCGATGAAGGTGGATCAGTCATGTCATGTTCCGGAATCATCAATGGCTGCCCTCGGCGCGGAGTTGGGGTTGACGAGACGTATTCATCAAACCGAGTATCCGGCTGAGGCGTGGCCGCCTGGGGAGTTGTGATCTTCTCCGGAGCCGGAGATGTCCCTTCTTCGGTTGCTTTGGCATGTCTCTTTGACCTGCGTGGGCTTGACCTAATTTCAGGAAACAGGGCAGCGTTCTCTTTCTGTCGTTCGCGAACCTCCTTTTGCCTTTCGGTCAGTGCCTGTGACTCGAGCGCATCCATCTCCGTAGTAGCAGGGCCAATGGCTGCAAACTGGATTTGCGAGTCATCGTGCCTAAGCTTTGGTGCTGCTTTCCGGCGGTTAGCAGCAGCCAACTTCCTCACGGGTGATGTGTCGACACGGCGCTTAGTTGACGGTGTAAGCCGAGTTGATGCTGGTGATCTTGCTGGTGAAGAGGTTGCCCGGGGGGTCCCACGTCGGCTGCTAGATCGAGTAGACATCCTTGGCAGGCTGAAGTCCTCAAATGAGTCAGTAAACAGCATTTGCTGCTGGCCTGCAAACTGGGAGCTGGCAGTCTCGAGACCCGGCAGAACAATGTCAGTGTGGAGTTGCATCTGGATGAGCGACGCTTTAAGCTCCTCTGGATACTCCAGATGCCCAACCTTCTCAAACAGCCTATTCCACAGAGAGACTGCAGAGTTGACAATGGACCGATGAGAAGAAGCGAAAGAGGCGCAGAAAAAGCGCTCAAGAAAGTCGAGTTGCTGAGCTGGCTGCTCAATCTCAGTGATCAACGAGGCTAACTTGTCCCACAGGGCTTTGGTCTTCTGGTTGTTAGTAAAGAACGACAGAGATGAGGGCGTGTGTACTCACTGTAGCAGAAACAGAGGCGGTCTGACTGCCAAGCTGTCGATTGCTGTCCTGAAGCCAGGGGATAATGCCATCCTGAAGAGTGGCTAATGTTCTCAGGAACAACTGGCGATTGCACCTGTCAAAAAAGCCACCAACCTCCTTCAGAAGATGAATAGTCGGATCGGTATCGGTAGCGTCAAATGTGGTATACTTGTTTACCAAAGCTTCGCTGGCACCCTTGTAGAGGTTGTCAAACGTGTCAAATGACGAAGAACGAGAGCCAGCAAGAGCAGTACCCCAGAGGCGTCGCCGAGCAGCATCCACAGCTTGCCTGTCGCGCGGTTGGGTTGCAACAGAGATGAGCTCAGTCACACATTTCAAAGTGTTCGGCAGCAAGGTGCCGTCAGCTCCCACGAGAGTGATCTGGTCCGTCAAGGCCTTGGATAAGGGCTCAATGATGACAATGGCTACCCCTGCGTCTCCAGTCTCTTCCCGTACCCTTTCGAATAGCGCATAGAAAAGAGACTCCCAGGGCTTCCAGGGGAGGTTAGGAGTCGACCTGATGCCGCGTTCGAGTACCTTGACAATGTCTCGGTATTCGTTGCCAACTGGGGTATCAGTCCCAGACCCTGTTGAGCGGTGACTATGGTGCTGCGGATCGAGCCAGGGGGTTATCTGTTCAGCAACAAGCTGCCACGTCCCCCAAGGGCGAGGTATTTCTTGAGGAATGGTTGCAAGAAGATCCTGTGCCAGGTCCATCTTTGCCTTGTCAGCCTTTGAGGCGAAGAAAGGGGCAAAGATTTGACCCATGAAATCCGCATAATCCTGGTCGTCCAATACGCCAGGGGGAAGTGTCGACAGGCTAGAAAAGAGCGTGTACAGAGGAGCCTTCAAGGCCCCTTGGGCTTTGCTGGGCTTCTCGATGAACGGCAATGGTCCCAGAGAGCTGAGCATGAGCTTCAAGTACGATTGCGCGGCGAGGAGGAACTCTGATCCCTTCCCCTCAGGAACCCCCTGCCTCCACACGTTTTGCAAAATATTGAAAGATTCTGTGAGAAAGCTGGTGGTATCCTTTGATACCTTGATCTCCTTAGCCGCGGCAGAAGCAACAGTAACCACCAAAGTGTCCCAAAGCTTGTACGTCGTCGTATTCGTTTGGGCGAGAGCAGTGAAGTTTCGCTCGAGGATGTTTCCTACCAGAGGGAAGACCCTTCCAACATTGTGTCGGACCCATTTCGAATCAAGAGGTGGAAGCTCGCTCGGCTTCAGATGCGTGTTTTCCTGAATGCGCTCCTCCTTCCATCTCCGCGGTGTCGTGCTGTCAAACAGTCCAGCGAGGATGGCAGTGGCTTGCTGGAGGTTGTCGGCAGCAGCGTCGGATGCTGGATCGAGAAGTTTCTCAACGATAGGCTTGACGGTACGATCCCAGTATCGATCTAAGAGCCCTGGGTTGGTGTTCGGTTTGAACGTGTAGTACAAAAGATTGCATATAGACCCAAGCACCGCCTGACGCAACTCTTCAGTCATCTTTCCAGGACCTTTCCTCCCCAACTGACCTGTGAGGGGGGTAACCAGAGTCGAAATGTTCTTGCTAAGCGACCGATCGTCGGTTTGGACGAAGTAGGTAAGGCGGTTCCAGCCACGGTTGGCGGCGATTTTCGTGGCAAAGTCGGTGCTGTTGAAACAGTTCTGGATGAGTTGGAGCCAGGAGCGGTAATGATCCCACTTTTCGAGTGGAATACGAAGCAGTAACAGCACCACGCTCCAGATATCTGGAACCACGACAGAGTCTTGTTTCTCTTTGGTCATAGCCTGGAGTCTTTCCTCGTAGTACTGGATATACTTTTGGTCCCCTGAGCTGGTGTTGAAAATCTCAACAACCTTTCTTGACAACGACTTTTCGTGCCCGATGGTAAAGGCCAGTTCAAGACCAAAAGAAATAGCCGATGATCGAATTTCCTTCAGGTTACTGAGCATATCGGTAAACAGATCCATCAGCCAGTCTGAGTGAATGATCATGTATTGCCTCGATTGCTTGACCAGCTTCCGGTAAATGAAGATGCGGGACAAGACGATGCTCTTTCCTGTAAGGTGTTCCTCGATCCTGCGCAATGACGCCACTATTCTCCCGACTCTCTCAGCGGTGATAACTCTTGCTGGAAAGTTTTGTACAGACAAAACCTGCATAAGACGGCGAGCGATATCTTTGGGAGTGGCAGGGTCCTCGAAGGACCGAATGCAGTGGTCGACAATGAAAGTGCCAAAATCATTGCTTATGGAGGAGGCGATGGCGGGAAAGTGAAGAAAGGTGATGAGCATATTAAGGGCGTGGTTCACGAGTATGGAATCCAGAGCCGATTCTGAGGTCCTAGAGACAATATCTCTCTGGATAAACTGCATGAAAAGCCCCAATTTCTCTTGCAAGGCCACGCGGTCTGGCAGATTATTCGATGTCTTGAGCGCCCGGGTCAACATCTCGTATGAATCCACTTTCGACTCACGGTCGCCGCCCGCCAGTTGTTGGATCGTTGACTCGAGCATGGCAGCGAGGTTGACATTCGGGTTCGATGGATCGCAGGAGTTGCTGCTGGATGGGTCGAGAAGGTTTGGGACGTGGTTCGTTATTTTGAGAATCGATTTAACGGGCTTTGACGCACTTCGAGGAAGGGATACCGGCGTAGGATGCTGTTTCACTGTGCCTCCCTCCCCGTAGACGGGTGCCTCCTTGTATTCGGCCTGAGCGGAGAATCCAACCTTCTTGCGACGGCGCGAGGTCGAGTTCGTTGTGGTAGAGGAACTTGGGGACTGGTGCCCCGGTGGAGTATGGACGGACTGGATAGAACCAAGGGTATGGTTGAATGGGACGGAAGGCTCATGGTGTGTTTCTCTCGGGGGAGTGGGTGGTCGTGGGGGCAGAATACTGAGGGCTGTAGATAGGACGGCAGGAGATGACATGTTCGGCGGATCGAACTGTCGAGAGAGGCTCTGCGCCGAGAGCGATGGAGGGAAACCCAAAGACCCAAAGACCCAAAGACCTAGCGACCCGTCACCTGAATACCGAAGACTGACAGAACGGCAGACACATTTAGAAAACAGAACTGGCGATGGTTGCGATGAAAAGGCGGCCCAGCAACAAAAAGACGGTAAAGAGCGTGATGTCGGCTTTGGTCGTACAGCAAATGTGTCTATGTGGTTGAGCCGCTGGAAGATCTTGGGCAATTAAGACTTTTAACGCGGTCGCGCTATGTCTCCCCTGTCCCCCGGTCCTTGGACGCGTCAGGTCGCGACTGCACTTTGTCAAAGGCGGCAGCCCCACTATTCAGCCCCCATCTTTTCTGGGGTCGAGCCCCATTTGTTCTTTGGAGACGCATCTCCAACAGCTACTTGTGCCATGTAATAATTGAACATGATGAAGAGATCAAATCTTTTATTATGGTGTTCCAATGTGCTCTAAGTCGGCTATACTTGGCCTGGTATTGATATGGACAAGTACCAGCTCGAAGTAGACAAATCTGAAGTGTTTGGTTAGTGTTTCCCTGGCGACGGCTATGTACCTATGTATATGTACATACTTGACAGTTGCCTTTGAGTTGACCCCACCCGGCACTGTCCATGGCGGCATCGTCGACAACCTGGAACCCTCTTTCAGATTCAGACCGCCAGTATGAGCATCTTGGAAATTGGAATAAACCAGTTATGAAGGTGACTTTCTTTCTATGATTTATCATCGCATCCAAAGCCACTGCCAACACATCTTCAGCCAGGCCATTTTCTAAAGTGGGGCCTCAGCTTATCAAGCGTTCTTCATCACCCACCATCTGCCTGCTCCTGAGCTCAAAGCCAACCCTTGCGACATCCGATCCTAGAACCAAATTCCCAACTCTAACACAGCTAATATGGCACAATCTGTTTCTTTCGGCAGACTCACAGGGTCTGGTGAGTGGCACTGCCGCATTGCTATCTAATGAGCTTAAGGCTAACGTGTTTGTAGCTAAACTGAATGCTGTGAAGCAGCTTTTGGGGTCACTGACAGATGATCTTGAAACTGGCTCCCTAACACCTCAACGTTGGTTTATTCTTTCCAGTGGCGCTAAAGGTCGCGTCTAATGAGTTTGATACAGGACGAGAGTCTATACTTGAAGAACTGAAGATATATGGCCGAGACCCCAACTATGCGGATCCCATCTTCACCAAGGAGGGCATCGAAACACTAGTCAAGCATGCTTTTGACAGCTCATCCGTCAACACCTCGCGCGGTGCTCTCAGGATACTTTGCAATGCTCTTCTTCTCAAACCAGAGACGCGACAAAGATTTGTCGATACTGGATACGCAGCCAAGGCAAGCGAAAAGTTGAAGAACGACAACTCCGACGACGAGTTTCTTGTGTCTAGATTGCTTCTCATCTCGACATACAACACCAATATCGACCTCCCCAAGCTCATCACACAACATGGCCTGGCGGACTCCATAGTCAACCACCTCGCGAGACATGCCAAACGACTTTCCTCGACAAGCAAAACGACCGCCGCGAACCCCATGGATCAAATGGCCCTAGAAGAAACCCTCAAGCTTACCTTCAACGTCAGCCAGTTTTGTCCTAATCATCTCGCCTCTTTCGAAGCAGCAATTCCCCACATTATCACTATCCTGTGTAGTTTTGACCTACCATCCCCTCAGAGCAGGACCCCTCTTGGCCCCCCTTTTGGACCCGCAGTCAACGCCGTACTAAATCTCGACCTGTCTACCCCAACCGCGAAAGAGTATCTCTACCCCGCCGCCTCACCATCGAGCTTCTCGGACCGCCTTATCAAGCTTCTCTCCCTCTCTATCAAAGCTTACAAGAACCCCGATCTCGAACAAATCGTCACTCCTTTGGTCTGCGCCCTCTCTCTTGTCTACGAACATGCCCCGGCCTCCGTTAAACAGTCGATCCAGTCTGCTCTTCTACCGACAGAAAAGGACCGGGAGGATGCCCTGGGCAAGGCCGACACTCTGCACGGCCATCTCTTGCAAAACTGGTCCAACCCCGAAGCCCCAGAGCTAGGCAAAGCGATTGCGCACTTGTACTTTGATCTGTCGGATAAGGACCCGCACAAGTTTGTCAAGAATGTTGGGTATGGGTATGCTTCTGGGTTTTTGTTCCAGAACAACATCAGCTTCACGCCAGAGGAAATGAGCAAGGGTGGTGAAACCGAAGTGGAAGGCGAGGATGGGGTGAGGGAGATCAGGAGACCGGTCAACCCTATCACTGGACAGTTCCTGGATACGGAAAGAGTGTCTGAGCTACCGGAGATGACGGACGAGGAGAAGGAGAGGGAGGCGGAGAGGTTGTTTGTTTTGTTTGAAAGGCTCAAGCAGACCGGCATCATCGACGTGCAGAATCCCGTGGAGCAGGCCATGCGGGAGGGACGGTTCGAGGAGCTCCCTGACGACAAATAGTATGGGTGCTTTTGGAGTAGCTTGGCTGTGAGGAAGAGGAGGGGCGATTGTTCAGGTGGCAAGCATGCCTAAGATCGGGATGGTGGGTGTTGACGACGACACTCTCCAACAGCTGGCACTGGTTTCAGACGTCCCTGTTTATTCGTTGACGAGCAACAACATTACCTAGGCAACCGCAATACCTGAAACCAAAGGTTATAAGATCCAGATTGGTTCCACACGATAACCAGTAAACAGGACGTATGGTCTAGTGGTCAAGACGTCTCGGCTGCAAAGAATGTTCGTTGCCTTGAAACTGTTACAATCATATAACAGGTGAAAGGGTTCGAATGATACAATGCTCCCTGAGAAGGTCCCGGGTTCGAATCCCGGTACGTCCAATTCCTTTTGGTTTTTTTTTAACTTGATTTACCGTAATGATCTGCCACCGCTCCTGCCTTTGCACTCCGGTCCTTTCCTTCCGGCTGTGGTGAAGGAAGGAGCCCGGCCTTGGCGCAATAAAGTGGGTCCCGGCCCCGAAGAGTGTGGAGCTCTCCTCCCTCGGGGAAACTGGTGATTTCATGACGTTGCACTTTTCCGTCGCGTCCAATTTACTTTCAACTTTCCGCCCAACAGCTCTTTTTTGACAGCTGCAGCTTGCGAAGTCTACCGCGCACTTTTCTCTTCTTGATTCGTACAATCATTTCAGACGACAGTTGATATATCGGTTTATTGATCATTTCTTTTTTTTCGCAACGAAACAGCAAAAATGGACGCCGTACGCACCGCCCTCCAACCGATAACTCACAACCTCCCTGCGCCGATCCGGGACCTGGGTGTTTCGATTATCGGGGACAAGTGCTACAAAGCTCTGCTCCTCGACATTGACGTCGAAGATACCGAATGCCTCAAGTACGCGATTAGCAAGGGTCTTGGAATTGGCATCGTCGGCGCCTCGGCTATCGTCAAGGTCCCGCAGATTGTGAAGCTTCTCAAGTCGAAGTCCGCCTCGGGAGTCTCTTTCCTTGCCTACCTTCTCGAGACCTCGTCCTACCTGATCAGCCTGGCATACAATGTTCGGAACGGGTTCCCTTTCAGCACTTATGGCGAGACGGCGATGGTCCTCGTCCAAAATGTGCTCATCACAGTTCTAGTCCTGCACTACAGTGGGAAGGCTAGCATGGCGGGGCTGTTTGTTGCTGCCCTGGCTGCGAGTGCCGTTACGCTGTTCAGCGAGCAGACCTTGGGCATGAAGGAGTTGGGTTGGTTGCAGGTTGGAGCTGGAGGCATGAGTGTGGCCAGCAAGATTCCCCAGATCGCGGCCATTTGGAGCCAGGGAGGCACTGGTCAGCTCAGTGCTTTTACTGTAAGTTTGTCTGGTGATTACAGTGTGGAATTGGGAGAGCCATGTGCTGACAGTGGTGGACACACAGGTCTTCAACTACCTCCTCGGTTCGCTTACCCGCATCTTTACCACACTCCAAGAGGTGGACGATAAGGTCATCCTCTACAGTTTCGTAGCTGGCTTCGCTCTCAACTTGGTGTTGGCACTCCAGATGGTCTACTACTGGAATGCGCCCTCGGCGAAGGCTAAGGGCAAGCGTAAGGAAGCTCTTCCCGCTAACAGCTCTCTCACCCCTTCCTACGCCGAAGTAGCGGCGAGCTCGACCGCGAGACCTCGCAGCAAGGGGCCCACGACACGCCGCCGTGGTTAGGAGCAAAATCCCTTTCTTCAAGAGTATTCAGGCTATAGATCTCAAGGAGGGTTTATGAATCGCTGTGTCCTCTGGATCATTCCTTGTACCACTGTTGGGCTTTTCTTTTGGGCAGTCAAGATCACCATCGGGGCTTCGTTTTGGGGGACTTCGTTTATCACCGGGCTTCTTCTCCCCGGTATCCTGCTCCCGTTCCGGATCTTTCAATGGTTGCTCTTGGTCGCCATCGGATCTTTTATTTAGGTGCTTTGGGTTCCTGTCGGACCTCTTATTTGGGCAATACAGTGTCGGTATCCGTAGCGGTTCCTTGGGTTTTTTGCCCAAATTGTTTCTTTTTTTGTATAATAAGGGTTCTTTGACAGCGACACAGGGAAAATGGTCAAGTGACGGGCTCATGTGAATGACACATCTTTTTACGAAACAGTACAAGCTATCATCCGATCTTTCGACATGGGGTCTGGGAAGCTGCAGCGAGAAAACCGGCCTGTCACGGATTTCCGAGTACAAGCAAGCGTTGGGGAAACACCCCGGAAGAGCTCCGCGGCTCCGGTGAGCGGAGTATCATATGCAAGAGACACAAGCAGATCACGACGATATCGAAGTGGTTGGGGCATGAAGTGTCTGCGGTCCAGACCTCATTCGGCTTCGGAATGAACCCCGATATTCCCCGCAGAGAGTTGCACAGGCACAAAATGCAACTTGCAAAATTAATGGATTTTTGACTGGGTTGCCCATCAAAGATAAGGTACATGATCTGGGAAGTCCATGTTGCATCGGCAGACGCGGGAAGGGTCTGATAAGATGTTTTTGATAGAGATATGAATCTCTCAACCTGGGGGAACGTGATGTGCGTGACGCTAGCACTTGAACAAAGCTCACAATAGGGTTTCTGGGGTGCATGATCAACGCCATGCTTTTCGGCTTGTTCCATTCTCTTTGTTGGCCACGCTTGGGACATGTCCACCACTCATGGCCCTTCACTGCCGCCTTTTACGAGAAAGTTTCACGAGTCACAAGAAGGAGGAAGAGTAGCGAGCGGTCTGGCTCTTGAAGGAACTGTTGCCAGCAACGCCAAGGATCACACTACAGCAGAATCGCAGGTCCACTATCTCTCTTCCCTCGTCCGAATGGTCTGCTGCATTGCAGCGGTCCCCCGAGCTCCTTTTTTCGGTGTGCTTGCGCATTGACAACTTGACAGGAGGTTTGGCTTGCGGTGTGAAATAAATGGAGTGCGGTGCCCTTTCCTGTGCTTTTCTCATCCCGTCTCTCGATGGCGCAATATCGGTAAGCTGTCCCACGATTGCGTCAACGAAGCGGTTGCGTGATCTTGCGAGCAAATCCGACCTGCCCCCTTCCCACATTCACACTTTCCTGAGACGTTTATACCCCCCTTTTCACGTTCTTCGTGGGGGTTTCTCTTTTCGTTTTCCCTTCTTTTATTTACTAGCACACACTAGTGGCTTCCCCACGCAACAAGAACGACGCCACCGTCGACATCAAAGAAGTTATTGCCTATTCGGTCCACTTACACGCAGTGGGAGTTTCCCAACTTGATATTGGGGGATTCTTGGCGAGACTTGCTTAGCCAATTCCTCGTCTTCTTCGAGGCCACCACGCCCTCATAGGGCTGAGTAACTTTGGGATACGTGGGAGGACGACAAGCCAAACCCCCTTAGCTTATTCACACACACCTCGACATCTTACTCGTTGTGAAGGAAGGACATACTACACAATGTCACCCGATCTCAACTCGCTTCCCGGCGCTGACAGCACCCCAACACCACCACCACCAATCAACAGCACCCGGGGAACCTCTAATGGCAATAGCCACTACTTTTCCAACGGCCACCATGGCGGACAACAAGAGAAACGCCCCAACATCCTCTACGTCATGGCCGACCAGCTCGCGGCCCCCCTGCTCAAGATGTACAACCCCAACTCCCAGATCCGCACCCCCAACCTCGACGCCTTGGCAGCAAGATCCGTCCAGTTCGACTCGGCCTACTGCCCTTCCCCGCTGTGTGGCCCCTCGAGAATGAGCATGATCACGGGCCAGCTCCCCATGAAAATAGGGGCGTTTGACAACGCGGCCCAGATCTCGAGTGACATCCCCACGTATGCCCATTACTTGAGACTAAAGGGGTACCACACGGTGCTGGCGGGCAAGATGCACTTTGTCGGGGACCAGCTGCACGGTTACGAGACGAGGCTGACGAGCGATATCTACCCTGGGGATTTCGGGTGGGTGCCGAACTGGGAGGAGCCGGAGACGAGGTTGGAGTGGTATCATAATGCGAGCAGCATTTTGCAGGCGGGGACGTGCGTGAGGAGCAATCAGTTGGATTATGATGAGGAGGTCATGTATAGGAGTAAACAGTTTTTGTATGATTATGTGAGGGAGGAGGAGGGGGGGAGGAGGCCGTTTGCTTTGACGGTGAGTTTGATTTTTTTTGTTGTTTTTGGGAAGGGGGCAAGGTGTATAAGTGGTGACCCCCACAGGACCCGGGCGGGTGGTTACGGCATGGGAGTTGGGTCCCGTCGTGCATGACGGGCGTGGGAGGGTCCCCCGCATATGTCTACTCGGCTAGTGGCCGTTGGGTAGCAAAGGGTTGGGGGGGGGATATGATCCAGGGAAACCGACTGGTTGTTTTTTTGAACCGCATGCTAACGTCACTTTCTCAGGTCTCCCTAACCCACCCCCACGACCCTTACACCATCGAGGAAAAATACTGGGACCTCTACGAAGGTGTCGACATTGACCTCCCCCAGGTCGTCATCCCCCAAGAGGACCAAGACCCCCACTCCAAGCGCCTGCTCAAGGTCTGCGACCTGTGGGACAACCCCTTCTCGGACGAGCAGATCAAGCGGGCCCGCAGGGCGTACTACGGCGCGGTCTCGTACGTCGACGACTGCCTTGGCCAGCTCCTCGCTTTGCTCAAGCAGCTCAAGCTCGACGAGGACACGATTGTTATTTTTTCGGGTGACCATGGAGATATGCTCGGGGAGAGGGGGCTGTGGTACAAGATGTCGTATTTTGAGAGCTCGGTCCGGGTGCCGTTGCTGGTGAGCCATCCTAGACAGTTTGAGCCGAGGAGGGTGAGTCAGAATGTGAGCACGTTGGACATTTTGCCTACGATGTGTGATTTGGTCGGGACGAAGCCGTGGCCGTTGTTGCCGATGGATGGGAGGAGTTTGCTGCCGCATCTGGAGGGGAGGAGTGAAGAGGGGCATGATGAGGTTTTTGCAGAGTATACTGGGGAGGGGACGGTCAGGCCGTTAATGATGATTAGGCGGGGGAGGTGGAAGTATGTGACTTGCCCGGCGGATGGGAGTCAGTTGTATGATCTGGTGGCGGATCCGCTGGAGCTCAGGGATTTGGTCAAGGAGGGGGTGGTGAGGACGGATGGGGAGATAAGAGAGGTTTTTGAGGGGTTTGAGAGGGAGGCGAGGGCGAAGTGGGACTTTGAGGGGATCACAAAGGAGGTGTTGCATAGTCAGAGGAAGAGGAGGTTGGTTTGGGGGGCGTTGACGAAGGGGCGGTTTGAGAGTTGGGATTATGATCCGATTGATGATGGGAGGGAGAAGTAAGTCAAGGTTGATGTTATGTTGACGAATATTGTACTGACTTGTGGTGACAGGTATATCCGATCGCATATTCCTCTCGATGACCTCGAGAGGCGAGCGCGGTACCCGGCCGTTGATGAGTTTGGTCGGGAGACAGGGTCGAGGATCGTGACTGACCAAGCTGGGTCTCACGGGCAGTAAATGTGGGTGACAGGTGATGGTGGAGTTTCAACTATTACGACGATGACGATGAAGAGGATGTGGTTCAACCCGGTTTTTCATAGCGAGTTTTGCTCTTGGGCGCACGATGGAGTTTCCAAAGGTCACGGTAGACGATGTACACGAAGGCGTCTCGGGGTGTTCTTATTTGGCGAGCATTGCTCTTGGTCAGTTCTGCTAAATACATGCGATCATACAACAGTGTACCGGCTGGGAGTGGTGGTGGTGGTGGTGGTGACGGTGATGGTCGACTGGAACGTAAATAAGCATGCATCAGTAGATGGTATATATATTAGGTCGACCGCTGTCCTTCCATCAAGCGCCTACGCACTCATCTGGTAACTGGAATGGTCAGATGGCTCAGCGGGTAAGACGTAGGCGCACCCGGATCAGGCAACGAACAATGCCCCTTGGAAACAAGGCTCCGTGGACGCCTGAGTTCGATTCCTCAGCGAGGCCCTGTCTTTCGAGATGGCCTTCTGGGAATTCGACCCCCCCTCCCCCCCCAATCCCGCCAAACGAAGTAAACCCTACCGAGGGTTTCGTAGCCAGCCACCTCTCAGGAGTTGGCCGGTGAGCTTTTGCTATTTTTTATTCCCCTGTAACTCTAGATATCTGTTCTGTTTATTGAAAAATACTGTGACTGTGTGAGGTCGCTTGCCATGGTGACGATGATGGAAAGTAACGAGTGAGAACCTTGATGAGCTGGTTGAAAATAAGTGGGGCCAGACAACCGCGCTAGCTAAATAAGGAAGTGACAACCTGCGCCAGTGCTCAAGCTCCCCCGCGTCCGAGAGAATCGCGAACTTGAGCATCATCAATTGCGCTTGTCAATTTTTTGCATGTTTTGATCGCAACAAACAAACACTTGACTGCAACAACCCCAATTTTCTCCCCGCCAATACCATAGCCTGTCATATTGCAAGAAACCTCGAGATCTCCAGTCATCTCCTTAATACCGTACCGCAGAGAACCGCCCGAGAGCGCAACACCCAGCCCAGAATCTTCGACACCAACCATTGATTTGCGGTAACCACCTGCCTCCTCCCCTCAGGGCACAATGGCCTCCCTCAACCTCCGCACCGAAGAGCTCAAGAACCTCGACGTCCTCCGCACCCGCTTCGCCACCCTGTCGCTCAACCTCTCCAACGCCCACCGCAACATGGCCCTCACCTACCCCTTGCCCTCGCTCGAGTCCCTCCAGGTCTCGGCGCGCATGATCCAGAAGTCCCTCCTCTCCCTCCAGTCCCTCCTGTCCCGGAACCACGAGCTCTTCCAGCGCATCGCCGTGCACCCGTCCACCAACTTCCCCGGCCGCACCCAGCTCGACTTTTTGTCGTCCATGCTGAGGAAGAAGCCCGAGCCGGAGATTGAGACCAAGATGGAGATGGGGCTCGAGAGGGCGAAGGAGGCGGGGGTGGACGAGGGGTTTCTGGCCGCGCTGGCGGAGGAGGCGAGGTTGAAGAGGGCCGGGTTGTTGGGCGGCCAGAGGGGGGGGAAGGAGGAGGAGATTGAGTATGATAGTGGGGGGAGGGGGAAGGAAGGGAAGAAGGAGGAGGACGAGGAGGACGAGATGGTGGATGATGGGGAGCCGAATAACGAGCAGTGGGCGGATTGCCTGTGGTTGTTGGGGCAGAACTTGCATAGTTACGTCTCGGTGCAGGAGAGGAGGAATTTTACGCTGGAGGAGCAGGAGATGGGGGTTGAGAGGGTGAGGACGGGGTTGAGGAGGAATTTGGTTGAGGAGGAGGAGGAGAGTGACGAGGAGGATGAGGAGGATGAGGAAGAAGAGGATGAGGATTTGGTCATGATGGATGGGAGTGGCGGGGGGAGGGGGCAGCAGCCAGGCGTGGTGCAGGCGAGGTATGTTACGGGTTTCTTTTGACATTTTTTTCCCCTGGTTATTTTGCTAACGAATATGCCTATTACAGTGGAAATGCGGGTGTGCAGCCGGAACATCTGTTTTGGTTGTATGCTAGGGGTAGGACGGATCTACCACCGAGGATAGAACTGGAGTCCAACAGGGTGCCTACCAAGGGGCAAGTGAAGAGGCTTCCACCTAGGTAGTGGGGTTGTGTATCCTGATCTGATCTCTGAGGAGGTTTGGCTAGTAATTTATGAAAGCATAATGAGGAATGGCAAATGATGTCAACCACAGATATCTCTCCCTCTCAAAGCCTGCGTGCGGTATTGTGGCTTCTTCTCGTGTAGGTTTGGCGTCGAGGGCCATTGGGATGAGACTGGCACATGGCGTCCTGAAAAAAGAGTTTTATGGTCGGGGCAGCTATTTATGTGAGTAACTCTTCTTTTCCCACCCACAATTCTTCTTTCCTATCATCTACGTCGATCGCCAACCCCCCCCCCCCCAACAACAACAACAAAAAAAAATCACACTCTCCGCCAGCAATCACAAAATCAGATCCAAATCACCAAAACACAACAACCATGCCCTTTGACATCTTGGCCCTCCCGGCAGAGCTCCGTGTCGAAATCTACAACTCATAGTGATGAGAGTGATCACTAGTCGAGGATAGACGGCCGTTTTCAAAGGGAACGGACAATAATTTGGAAGCCTATAGGGCATTATAAAGATCCCCTCTTCGCAAGCTAGATCTTCATAAGTCCTTCGTTCTCTCCAAGACTATGCAGAATATAGGATGTCTAGTATACACTACAGATACTATTCTGTACAGCCGATGCCAAGCCGAACTGACAAGGGTTGGCAATATGACGTAAGCCAAGCCGATACACGCGCTCGAAACATTCTCCGCCGCAGATCTCTGGAGCTTGTTTGCGTCCAGGGCCACACACTCACAGCCTGAGGTGTTTCTAAAAGAAAACACTGGCAAATATGCAATTCTGCTCTCCTGGCAATGGCCCGATGCTTAGGTATTATAAGAGTCCCACTGGCCCATCATGAAATCTCTTTTCAGCGGCTAGAACTATTAATGGAGGTATTTCCGTATGTGGCGTTTCCGAAATTGTGGTATGTTCAGCTCCCTGCATCTTCCTGTTGTTCTCCTGGGGTCTGCAGGTCAGATCAAGCTTTTACAGGCAGATCCGTTTCCCTCCATGTCTCATGTCCGACGGAGTTCTTTGGGCCATCATGAGACCCCGGGAAGCTACACCGCCGGGCGAGGTGAGGTAAAAGGTCGGGTCGTACCTACTTGCTCTGTGTTTTTCAGCGTTCACTTATTATGAGACACACTGATTTACTGCTTGCCCTCAGTGTCCTCTCACAAGCACCTGCAACTATTTTTGTTTGCTAGGGAAACTCATGCTGGAATAGGGCATTGTTCGTGGATCAGCCAAGGGGTCTGGAACATCTTTTCCAGGCTCGGTAATCTTGCCAACCCCTGATTCAGCAAGCCTTGAACCTGGCACTCCGGGGAACGTCACCAACAACGGCTGCTCCAAACAATTGGCCCCTGGAGCTAGTGACGAATTAGCGTGACGGTCAATCGGTGCACCTTGTCACATCAAACCCCCAGAAACGTTACCCACGCCTTGCACTGCCACCCGTCTTGGGGTTCCAGCTCTTCTTTCAAAACACACATTGTCCTGGGAGCTCAGCTTGGAGCTCTCCTTCCTTCCCTCGTCCTGGGCCTCACTTCGTACATACACAACACACAAGCAGCCACCTTCCTGTGGTAGCCCTCTCCATTTGACTTTTTGACTTTGACAGTCGTCTTCATACCGAATTGCCACAGTGTATCTATCTATCACATCACTCATTCTGTTCCAATCTTTACCTCACCATCAATAACAAAAACACACCTCTGTTTATTTCTCCCCTCTACTTCCAGGGCGGCGGCCCAAAACCTCACACCAAGATGTTATCACCGCCCACCGCCGGCCTCCCCAGGCTTCTTCTCCCCCGGCAAACCCTCTTCAAGCTCCTCCTCGCCCTCCTCCCCTCCTTCCTCTCGGACCGCCTCTTCCCCGACCACCGGCCCACCTACCGCATCCATCCAACCTCGTACCTCGACGGCCTCCGCGGCATCGCCTCCATCATCGTCTTCTTCTGCCACTACACCGAAAACAACTTCTCGGCCCTGACCCCCTCCCACGGCCTCAACGCCGACCGCCCCTCGTCCTTCCTCCAGCTCCCCTACTTCCGCATCATCTTCTCGGGCAGGCCCATGGTGCACATCTTTTTTGTCATTTCCGGCTTCGCCCTCTCGTACAAGCCCATCAAGGCCCTGCACGCCCGGGACCTGGACAAGTGCTACACGGCGCTCGCGTCGTCCACGTTCCGGCGAGCTTTCAGGCTGTTTGGGCCGTGCGTGGTGTCGACGTTTATGGTGCTGTGTCTCCGGCAGGCGGGGTACCTGAGACCGGCGGAGAAGACGCTGATGGAGGAGATGTGGAAGTGGAAGGGGGCCGTGTTTCACCAGATCACGTGGGGGTGGGATTGGGATAGGGACCTGAGGCCCGCGTATGACATCCACCTGTGGACGATCCCGATTGAGTTTGCGCACTCGATGTTGCTGTTTATGGTGGTGCTGATGCTGAGTCGGGTGAAGCTGCATGTGAGGATGGGGAGCGTGATGGGGTTGATGGGGTATTGCTTGATGTGTGGGAAGTGGGCGGGTTTCGAGTTTTTGGCGGGGTTGTTTTTGGCCGAGGTGTTTGTGTTGAAGCAGGAGGGGAAAAGGCAGAAGGAGTGGGAGGGGGGCAGGGAAGGGAAAGAAGGGGGTATGATGATGGGGCCGGGGATGTTGGTCAAGGGGTTGCAGGTGGCGATGATTTTGATGGGGTTGTTTATTGGGGGGTGGCCGAATAGGAACGCGGATAAGACGCCGGGGATTAGGTGGTTTTTCGAGAAGACGCCGTTGCCGTTTGCGGATATGGATCATTTGGCGCCGCAGAAGTTTTGGTTTGGGCTGAGCGCGGTGTGTATGGTGTGGGCCGTGGGGGAGCTGGACTTCCTGAGGAAGTTCTTTGAAGGGGGGTTGGCGCAGTATTGCGGGAGGATCAGTTATGCGATTTACATCATGCATGGTCCGGTGATGGATACTATCCAGGCGTCCATCCTGGGGCATACCGATATCCCGGCGAGGGGGAAACCAGGGGATGCGAACTTTAAGGAGGCGCTTCCTGCTGTGGGAGTGAAGGGATTTTTCGGAGTAAAGACGCCGACTCAAATCACATTGAGCTGGTTCATCGGCTTGTGGATGATTGGGCCGTTTGTCTTTTGGGCGGCGGATGTATTCTGGAGGGTGGTGGACAACCGCATTGTGGACTGGGGAAAGAGGTTAGAGAACTGGTGTCTTGATGAGGACACTGGCCCGAGCCCGAGGTCCCAGGGGTATTCTGTTGCTGCGTGAGGCTTTGCATATTTGGAACAGAGCAAAAGATAAAATTCATGGGAGGAAAGGGGCGGTGCTTTAATGGGCAAAATATTAGCAGGCGGGGCGTTATGGGAGGAGTTTGGACTTGGTGACTTGAACCGATCATTTCTCCTTTGTTGCTTTTTCTGCTCTTTTGCTAGATTGGTGGCTTAGAGTTCTATACCCAGACTCGTGTTCACAATACAGCTTTGCTTGTTTTCATGGCTTGAACTAGCATCGTTAGCAACATGTAGGGCAAGTGGTGTTTCTTGGCGTTGTGAGCGAAGACATATATAACAATTTATGAATCCTTGAGCAACAGAAAGATGCAACATCATGTGACCACGCGCCCCCGACCTGCGAGTTGGTTAGGTCGTAGTTGGTTGTCGACGCGGGAGGGGGGGGGGGGGGGGGGTGAGTCACGGTAGAGCAGGTTGCCGGTCTTGCTTGTTATTAGTCAGGATGGAGGTATGACTGCATCAGATATCGACTGGGCAAGTCAATGGGGTATAAACATCTCCGAGGGCCTCAGGCTGTTGTTTCTTTCTTTCTTCATGTTCTTGGATTTGAGTGTTGGTCAATTGGTCTTGAGACACCAATTGGTTAGAATTGACGACCCCTCACTTTTTGGTTGCTGCTGCTCTTTATTCTTTTTCTCTCCGGTCTTCGGGCACGGCACGCGGTCAATTGAGAGATAGCCGTGGGAAACCGCTCTGATCCGAACGGGCATTGAGATTGAGATTGTGACGGATGTCATTTTGAGTGTAGATTCAGCTTCTGACGGTTAGGTGTAAGTCTCGAGAGGGGGTATATATACGAGGTTTGTTTCTTGCTTACGTCCTGGTTTATTCCCTGTTTTTAATCGTCACTTACATGGTTCAGCTAACAACACCACTTACACGTTTCAGCCTTCTCACGCAACCTTCTCACCACCCAACCCCCCCCTCTCAGACATCCCCATTAAGCTATACCTCCGTTCAATTGCCTTACACCCCTCCTCCTCCAAGTATACCCTACTCACCATAAAAAGAGAGACAAAATGAACGCCTCCTGCCAATGCGGCTCCATCCGCTTCAAAACCCCCCTCCCCAAACCCCTAGCCTTGTATATCTGCCACTGGTACATCCCTCCCCCCCCTTTTCCCCCACCCCTTTTCTTCCCCATCCCGTAACTCCCTAACATTAGATAAACAGCGTAGCCTGCCAAAGACAAACCTCCTCCGCCTTCGGCCTCTCGGCCATCTTCCCCCGCTTCTCCCTCCCCGCCCAGCTCCTCCAGAACAACCCCAACAACCCCAACAACCCGCCCTCACCCTCAACCTCACCACCAGAGTCATCATCATCAACCAGCACTCCCCCCCCAGCAGCACGGGAAGGCAGCAGCAGCAGCAGCAGTCAGCTATCAGTCTACTCCCGCCCCACGGCCAACGGGCAGACACTATACTGCTACTTTTGCAAAAAGTGCGGGACCAGGCTCGTTCATGATAGTCCTGTCAGTTTTACCCCCCCCCCCCCCCCTTCTTTTCTTTCCCCAGCTCTTGAACTATAATATGGGGTGTGCTGACAAAAAAGAAAAGAACAAAAATGTGGTCAGTGTCAAGGGCGGGTGTATAGAAGGGCTGGATTGGAAGAGCGCGATACATATATGGTATGCCATTTTTTCTTTCTTGTCTTATTGTCCATCTATACATACATGTGTGAGAAGTAATGGGGTGGTGTCTGTATTGACATGAAGGCTCAAAAAAAAAACAATAGGACTAAATCTGCCATGGTGCCGATACCTGAGGGGGTGGAATCGCACAAGGAGGATTGCCGCGAGCGGGATTATGGTGTTAGTCAGGAGGAGTTGGATCAGCCGGGGGGGTTTTGCGGGTAGACTTTTACTGGGTAGGAGGATAGGGCCGAGGTTCAAAAGAAACACCACTCAGTCATGGAGGTGGTGAGGTCAGCTAAAAAGGTTTAGGATGCGTTCACTGTACCAAGTAATACCAAAAGTAATGCCAATGGGTGTTTGATATACTCCCGCAATGCTTCTTCTCATGCTATGCTGCAGTTATATGCCATGCTCACAGACAAAAATGCTGACTTCATAAAATAAAAAACACACTCATCACCACCACCAGTCCTGTCTCTCATATATCAGCCATCCCAATTCATTCCAAATACATAAATGATCATCCCACCGTCATCTCACACATTCATTAAAAACACCCTTGCCCCATCATCCCACCCTAGCCATCCCATCGCCATTTCCTGTCCCGCAAGCACATCAGCAAACACAAAATTCCCCAAAAGAATCCAAAGAGAACCGGTCAGGGTATCCATTACTGCGAACTCCCACCATCCCCACTCCAAACCCCCTCCTTGCACAGCACCGCCACCATCTTGAAAAACCTCCTCCACTCCAGCGGATCGCCCTTCACCTTGACAAACCTGACCTCGTGCAGCACCACCTCCTGCCCCTCCTCCTCCGCCATGCTCGTCACCAGCCTGTACTTGTCCACCAGCACCTCGCCGTGCAGGCTCTGCTTCCGTCCGTCCAGCATCTTCACCTTCAGCGTCGCCACGTGGTCCGACTCCGGGTTGACACTACCACCGATGTGAGCCGGCTGCGGCACGTTGAGCTGGTGAAGCGCGTCGCTGAGCATCTGCACGAGCAGCACGGGCGGCATGTGCGAGAAGAATCTGGTCAGAGAGTACGACGGGATGATGTCTCTGAACTCGCGGGCGTGTTGGGTCAACGACAGCGGGATGCCAGGGACTTGTGAGAACTGGCTCATGGTAGGGTCATCCGACAAGGCGGAGAGGGCGGCCAGGGCCAGGTTGCGGTTGGGGTGGCGGCTTGATGGCGCAGGAAGTATGGAAGCCGCATCGCGGGGAGCCAAGGGTTGGGTTGAGGAGATGATGGCGTGGGTACCCAGTGTTCTAAGGGTTGGGGGTTCCCAGTCGAAGATTGCGTCTGTGATGGGGGTTTCTGGTTGTGTGGCTGGGAGTTTGCTGGTCCATGAGCTGGAGGGCTGGGAGTCGAGGTCCATTGCTTCAGGTTGGGAAGCACGTTGGGAGGGGGTCGGCTCCGCACTGAGATCGATGCGCAGCGCGGCTAGCATTTTGGTGGCCAGAGCCAGAGGATCTGATACCTTGCCGTCGGCGGCGAGGAGGGGGTTGTGGCGGGTGTACCATGGGTGCTGGCGAATTTGAGCAAAGCTGAATCGTCTCCGAGGTTCAATGTTCATCATGCCTCGTAGGAGGGATAATGTGTCGGGGGGAATCCTCTGCCATAACTGATCTGTACTCCGCCCATGCGTCCGCACATACTCCTGGAACTCCCAGCTTCCAGATGTTGGCTCATCCCACGGTGTGTTGCCCACCAGAAGCACAAACAGGATGACACCACAGGACCATATATCGACTAGATCCGCCGAGTATTTCTGCGGATCAGGCGACCTCTTATCTGGCCTGGCACACTGCAATACCTCGGGGGCGATATAAGGGGGGCTGCCGCACATGGTAGCCGTCTGCTTCCGTACTCCCTTGTACTCAAACATGGTCGACATGCCAAAGTCGGCAATCTTGAGGTTGCCGGTGTCTGACAGGAGAATGTTTTCAGGCTTGAGATCCCGGTGGGCTACTCCCTTGGAGTGCATAAAGCTGACACCAGCGATTAGTTGCAAGAAGTACAGATGCGCAATGTCTTCTTGCACGCCGACGTCGGCCTCGATCTTGTCGAAAAGATCACCTCCTTCGGCGAACTCCATGGCGATCCATCTCCAGACAGCATCCTCGCCGGTAGCGAACCATTCGATGATGTTGGGGTGTTGGCCGATGTGAGAGTGCAGCGACACCTCCATGGCGATCTGCTTGGCTGATATCCGGCCATGCTTGACAGCATATCCCTTGTGTATCAGCTTGACAGCAAAGACTGGTGTTGGCGCATCTAGAGGAATGGCCTTTTTGATACTGGTCAATCGAAAGTTAGCTGGTGGGGTCCTACCCTGGTTTATAAGTGAGATGGGCGTGGGAAGAAGAACTCACGATGCATATGCGCCCCTTCCTATCGTCTTGGAGATGATACGGAAGGGCAAATCGTTGGGGAGCGGGTCTAGTTGTGACTGTTGCATTTTGAGAGCTGTTTAGTTGATGTGATCCGAAACTGATATTCAAAGTTATGGTGATCGAGGTGTCCCAGACAGCATCGCGGGGTATCCCTTCAGAAAGCCAGAAGTGGTATTATTCCAAACAAAAGGCAAGGACGGGGGTAATATCACCGTGCACAATGAGAGGTAAGAAGGAGTACAAAGATACAAGGCAGATGAGGAAGGCTGGACTCAATACCAGGCCGACAATAAGCGCAAGAAAGGTGCACTCACCATTGTGGTGCTGTTTTGACGAAATGTGACGCGTCTTATAAAAGTCGCGTACCCGTGTAAAGTGTATCTTGATGCGCTCTCAGAGTGGAGTGGCGGCCAATGTTTTGTCTGAGGGTAGCAGGCAAAGGCGCACTCTGATTGGCTGTAGTGGGTTGACAGCATGGGGTTACGCCCGGACCAGGCCGCTCTTGGTGGGCATCGGTTGCTAGAGGGGCTCCAGCTTGTTACCCAGTGTATACCAGTGGCTGGTGGGGGCTGGCAAAGTTGGGTCTTTCTTGTAAACATTCCACTTGGGTCTTTGACACTTCAGACGCCGCTCCACCAAAACTCACGAGGTGCCTTCCACCTCTTCTCTGAAAGCAAATTCTAATCGTCTTCGCACGAATCGCCACCTCAAACCCTGCAATACCTAAAGAGTTGACGTCCGCCGCTGCAGGTACGCAGTCGACCTCTCCTCCAGACCAACCTCTCCTGCATTGACCCGCTTGGGTATATTAACCTGGATCCTGTTGCAGCATAGGCCAAAGACATTCTTCTTCACTCTTACGCCCGTCTTTGTTGACATCATGTCTTACATGGATGACACCCAGAACTCGGCCCCGGGCAGCCTCCCAGCCAGCAAGGCCGCCCCCGGCGCTGCTACAAGCAAGAAGGTCAACGAGAATGCGACGAAAAGGTGAGTGTAGTGTGGGCGGTGTGGATGAGGCGCCTTGGTGTTTACATGTATGACTTGCGGCTGACAGCATGGGACCAAAGATTGCAGAACGAACTTATGCAAATGATGACCTCGCCCGCCCCTGGCATCTCCGCGTTCCCCTCGGCCGACGGCAACCTGCTCTTCTGGCGCGCTACCATTGAAGGTCCTGAAGACACACCATATGCCGGTTTGAACCTCAAGCTCAGCTTCGAATTCCCATCCAACTATCCATACACACCACCCACCGTACTTTTTACCACTCCCATTTATCACCCCAACGTCGACTTCTCTGGCCGCATCTGCCTCGACATTCTCAAGGACAAGTGGACGCCTGCCTACAACACTCAAACGGTGTTGTTGAGCTTGCAATCCCTCTTGGGCGAACCAAACAAGTAAGGCCGTTTGCTCCACGAAAGTCCGAAAAGGAAAGCTCGAGATTGCTAACAGACATAGCGCTTCCCCCCTCAACGGCGAGGCTGCCGAACTCTGGGACAAGGACCCGGCTCTTTTTAAGACCAAGGTCATGGACCGTCACAAGGATATTGAGGAGGATTGAATAAACAAAACTAATCCATGAGGTAACGAGAGACGCATCTGCATTTTGTTTTGCCTGGGGGAACGGAGTCATCACGGCGTGTTTGCTGTTGGTTGTCAAGGTGGAAATCATAGGCGTACACGGTTCCTGAAGTTAGGATTGCATTCCTGGGGTGGGATTGGTACATGGATTTCCCGCATCGGCGCTGCCTGCTTGCAGAGCAGCTTCTGAAGTACATCGAGCATTGTTTTTTCAATGGACATTGTCGTCCACGAGCGTATCACTCCGAGATATACACTCCAGCGTATCACTCTGAACACACAAGTTTCCCAACGCAAGACCCAGCTCCAGCTCCTTCACATGTCGGTTGGCTTGGTGAAACGGTTTTTGGTTTTCGGAGGTGCCGTATTTACGAACCCATCTATTCGTAATAGGAAGCTAGAAGCCATGCGTAACTCCGTAAAATCCCAATGCCGCCCTGAACCCGAACCACGGCCCGTCCTCAATCCCACTTTTTAATTGTTGCCAACAACCAAAATTTACTCCTCAACAACGACGGTGTGGAGGCCCTTGGGGTTCTTGACGTTGACGGCCTGGACGTAGCTGTAGAGCTTCTCC
The DNA here is from genome assembly GCA_030512305.1 of Cercophora samala. Lineage (NCBI taxonomy): Eukaryota > Fungi > Ascomycota > Sordariomycetes > Sordariales > Lasiosphaeriaceae > Cercophora > Cercophora samala. Next base: position 44,038 of record JAULSY010000044.1, on the reverse strand, counting down.
TTGGCGCCCTCCTCGTCGTTACGTTTCCGGGAGATGCGGACGCGGAGTCTGTAAGGAACGCCCTTGACACCCTGCTCCCAGACCTTCTTGTTCAGCTGGGGGTCGAGGCGGACATCGGTGGTGCCCTGTAACATGACATCTGAAGTCAGCTTTTCTGTCCTATGCCACCACAAACACATCATCCGGAATCTCGAGTTGGGAAGGGCGAGTGGTTTCGTGCGTCGTGAACGGGCAGTCGTCGGGCAAGTGGGAAGGTGTCTGCGGTCGAACGTACCATGGCCTTGTAGGCAAACTCCTTGATCTCCTTGATCGCCTTGGGAGCCCGCTTCTTGAAGGTCACGCCGTGGAGCTATCCATCGAGTCAGCACTTCAATTCTCCATCGACAATCGTCCTCGTTCGACTTGACATACGCGCTTGTGGAGGTGGATGGTGTACTCGCGAGCCACAACGTCGGCGATGGCCGAACGCTGGGTCTTTCCGGAAGGCTTGGTGGACGACATTCTGGTGGGAGGTGAGTTAGCCGCTGCACAGCGTCGTCGTGGTTTCTGCAATGACGAGCAGAAGAGAATTCGAGTCGAATCGAGGGGGAAACTGGCAGCAATTACGTACTTCGGAGACGTGGGATCTCTTGCACTCGGAATCGGGTTGAGTGGTGTCGTGAGATCGCGGGCTTTGCTGGGTTCAATAAACCTACCTCTGGGAATTTTGCACCTGGTTTTTCCGCGAATTCTGTCTGGTGCGCCGAACTCTGGGCTCAAGGTGCTCGCGTAACTGCCCTAAAGTGGAATGGCGCCTGTGCTCTGCCAGCCCCACCTTGACCTCTGGACTGCCAAGTCCCCGCCAGCCCGGCAGCCACTGGCAAACAGCTGCTCAGGTGTCATCTCGGAATGGGCCAATCAAGACTCCACAGCCAATCTCAAAGGTGAATTGGCGCTGGAAGCTTGACACCCACCTTGAGTGGAAACTCCTGCTCATCAGACTTTCATGCGTGCAGGGGCAGCCGTGCGCCTCGGGAGCTCTTCATGCCAACTCCTGCGCCCGCCTGTTCCCAGTCCTCAACGACATTCCATCATCGCCAGTCTCTGCGCGACCCGACACTTTTCCCTGGTGCGCTGAGCGCACTTGACACTCTTTTCGTACGCCCTCAGCAAATTCGTCCTAATTTCTCCGCACCACCTCACCGACCAACCCCCGCTGCCCCGGCGACATTTGTAAAAGCTACCACTCCATCCGAGCGACACCCTCCCGAAAAGTCAATTTACGCGGTCACCTCAAAACCGAGCTCTTCCCACCTCCAACGTCAATTCACGAATCAGACCTCAAACTAGCGACACCTTTCCCCAGGACCACGCGAAACTCCGTTTGACGCTGCGATCATTCTTGAGCTGTTCCCTTTCGATTTTATCAACGTCAATATTGACTGGCCAAAATGAACGACCCGATGGCATCAACACCCTCACCGGTGCCCGATTTGAACCGGAACCGATTGCCCACCCTCTTCGAAGTCTTGAGTCGACGGACATTGCCCCCTGTCGATTTGTTCTCCTTCTACATTTATATGCGGGACCAGCAGCGCTCTGTGGATTACCTCGATTTCTGGTAGGTTGATTTAAGAAAGCGTTTGTAGCACGAGTGGTGTTTGTTAACAAGGGATCAGGCTTGATGTCGCCCAGCATATGTCCCTGTGCCGCCACTATGTGCGGGAGCTGCGCCGATCAGTTTTGGTGGGCACTCCAGATCTGGACAAGACGTCAAAACGATCTTCGGCCATCTTGGAAGGCCTGGGTGATCTGAACCACTCGGCCCCAGGGCCGTCGATGTACGCGACGGAAAAGGAAAGAGACCAGGACGCTCAGATGTCAATGTTTTTGCGGGAAGATAGGAACCCCCACGATTCACCACACAGCAGCAATGGAAGACGCGCCCGCGCAAGCACCAATCCCAGCAGTACCCCTCGCGAACCCAACACCGACTCTAACTCGCCAGCTCACACGGTTGCTCGGCAAGATATCAGAGCTTCCGCCGAGAAGATCCTTTATACGTTTCTTCTTCCTGGCGCAGAACGCGAGATAACGCTCCCGGGTTCAATTACCCAGGATGTAACGACATCAATCGAAGAGTTTGGGCGAGATGACCCTGAAGTTTTCGATGTGGCCAAAGATTATGTTTTCCAAGCAATGGAGAGAGATGCGTTCCCCGGCTTTCTCAGAATGAAGGCCCTTGGAAATCTTATCCCACCAACGCTGATCATGAGACTGATCTTTGGCTTGGTCTCCATGTTCGGCGGTTTCTGGGCCGCGTTCATCTTGATATTCCTTAACAAGGACCGAATGACTCGTTGTTGGGTATGTATCGCTCCTTTTAACATGTGTCGAGCTCGGCGCTAACACCCTTCAGCTCATTCTCCCCTTCACACTAGGCGTGTACTTTCTCGCCTCCTATCAATACTCACTTGACCCAGTTCTCGCCCTTCTCGGGTTCAGTGAGTATACCCCTTTCAACTTCTCCAGAATACGAGAGCCATACGTACGAAAGCTCCTTGCTCGACGAGCCATCATGGTGCTCGCCGTGACAGTGTTCATTGATGCTGCACTCTGTGTGCTGTTCATCCTGGTGCCCGGAAAACGACTCTGAACTCGAGTGAAGAGCCTTTCGGGAGTTTGACCAGGCTGGTTTCCTTCTCTCTCTCTCGAAGCCAAAGCACACACGAAAGATAGCATAGCGCATCATCTTTGAACCACTTTGAACCCCGCGGCCGGCACAACATCTCTTACGAGGTATATCCGCCTGGGGTTATGGATTTAACGAGCAGGAGCATTTTCTTCTTTTGGTCTTTTTCGTTGTTTTCATTTCCCCTGGCTTTTTTTTTCCTTTTCATCTTTTCATGACGACGTTATGAGTTCTGTAGCCAAACTGGGAGATACTAGTTTCAAAAAGGGTATTTTCCTCGGATTGCTTTTTATTTTCTGATTTACGGTGGGGGGGAAGGGGGGGTGGCCACATCTGTAGTCTCTGTTGATGTTGTTTTTCTTTCACCACATTCATTCGCATACCACTTTTTTTTAGAGAACAAATTCTGTAACTTACTACTCGGGCAACAAATAGGAGGAAATGAATGGTGGTCCGGAGGGGGGCGTGAAGGAAAGGTGTTTTAAGAGCGAGGACATTCGGCGCTGGGCAAATTTCAGGTGTTCAGGATAGTGAACTTTCGTGCTTTTTTTGTTTTTCTCTTTTTCTTTTTGTAGGCGGAGAATGGGGGTGGTTGTAATGTACGATTTTTTAGAGAGAGGGGAAAGATGAGGAATCAGGTTTCGATACTTGATACCACTGGGGAGAGCAGTGCGGGGAGGGGGTAGATAGCTGAAAGAAAAAAGGATTTGAACAAACACAGTTAGTTCACGTGATGGATAGTGTGATGAGGCTTGGATCAGGGGTGAATCACAGCAGACACCTACACTTACTTGCCTGGTCATAGCCACCTGAGCTTCGGGCTCAGAAGAGTAAATGCCTTTGGTTTATACTCTTTAGTACTCATCCTCCCTCGGACACAAACGCGCAGCATCCCGTTCAGAGTAATAAAGTTTCCCCCCTCGCTCTGGGAACTATTCCCTTTTGGCCAATCCTGAAATGTACCTATCATCATGAGAAGAACATTGAACACCCGGAACATCATTCAGAACTTTCCTTGTTTCTCTCAAGAGCGGAGCTTTGGCTGTAGGTTGCTCCAGTAGACAAGACCAAGACCCTCTGGTGGAACGAGCGATTCACAAAGCCTCATGGTCCTCTTCTACCTCTCAAAAAGTTATCAATCGTTGCCCACAAAACAGGTGTATCCCACCCAACAAAGTCGCTTGTCTCGCTACTCAAAAGGGTGACATGGACAATACCAACGCCCATTCAATCAATCTCCCTTCTTTCGCTCGCAGACATACATCAAGTCCTACACCACCACTCGATTGAATTACGGCAATGCTTATTTATTGCCAGTAAAATATCCTGTATTTCAACAGCAGTGCCAATTATCCAGGGGATCAAAAAGCTTTTGTAATAATGTCTGTTACCACGCTGCCCCCCAAATTTATTGCGCCGCACCAAGGCTGCCGTTCTGACAGCCATACAACAGCCCCTCTGCCTCCATCCCCATATCTTCTACTGACCAGACTCATTCTTCAGCTCCCCCGTCGTCTCCATATCCTTCAACGAATTTTCCATCGCCTTGGCAATCATAGCCTCCTCCTGCTCGTCCGTCATGGATGCGTCGCCCAGCCCTCCGCTCAGCTGTACCCCGGCCGGTGAATATCGAGCGCCTCCTGCAGGGAATCCGCCGCCGAGATCTGATTGCCCTGGCCTCGCTTGATCTTCTCGTTGTGATGACGAAGGAAGTGGGCTGCTGCCGTCCGAATCATCAGTCAGCATTCTCTTCAGAGAGTTGTTTGTATGATGATGAGAAGGAGATGTCTGGACGTTGTACGAGTTGAAATTGCCGTAGGCAGTAGTGTCCTGGGTGTGTTGGGGGGCTTGAGAGTAGTGGTTGTTCCCGAGGGTCGAGTTCAGACTTCCCCCATAACCACGACCGCTGCCAGCAAAGGACCGCCGAGAGTCATGGAGAGACTTTTGTTTCTTGTGGTGCGGCCTGCCGGGGATTCCGCGATGATGTCCAGATGGGTATCGGGGTGATGAGGAGAAGGAGGGGTAGAAACCTTTTTTGCTCTTGTCATTCTTGTTTCCAGTCTCCTGTTCCAGGAGCTTCTCTGTTGTCTCTTGCCAGGCGGCTTCCTGCGCGGCACGACGGTCGGCGTCGGCGCGGAGCTGGTCCATTTGTGCCGAGAGAGAGCTCAGGGTGGAATCGCAACGGTCAGCCCAGGCCTGGAGGCTGGAGAGCAGCCCACCAATGGCGGCGGGGGCGACATCTCGGAGAGGAGCAACGCTGTTGATCTGAACGAGGGAAGCCTTGGGGTTGAGCTGGCCTTTTATGAGATCAGCGTAGATGGAGCTGATCACGAGCTCCTCGAGAGATTGCCGGGTGGGCAGGTCGAGAGCTTTTTGGAGGGACGCATAGCTCAAGGCTGGCTCCGAGCCCTCGTCATTGTTTTGGTTGGCGAGAGTCAGAAGAGACAACTGGCGGAGCTTCAGTCGTTGGGCATCGTTCAACTCGGGAAGCCCTGCAGTGGACTTGTACGTCTCGTAGGTACCATAACTGAAGATCTGGAGGAGGGTGAGATGTGGGGCTAGCTCTGGGTTCGAAGCAAGAGCTTGGATCTGAGGAGCCTGCAATAACTCGGTGAAGATGTATGTGTTCGGGGCCGAAGTCGCGCGAGAGATGAGGTCGGCGGCAGCGCGCGGGGAGGTGGCCGACTTGGTGAGCGCCAAGAAGGGCTATGAAATAGGTGAGCAGGGTGCGGGGTGGGATACCATGGATGCAATCATGCCTATGGCGATGACGAAACGTACCTCGAGGGCATTGAGAGCTTTCGCCTGTTCCATCTTGGAAGCTGTCTGAAGAATTCCCAGATTCCTCTTTCAGTCTGTCGAATCAGAAGACAATCGGGGGTGGTGTTACTTGTGAGCTTGAGCAAATGTTCAACGGACGGTTCCTATCTAGCTTTTGGGTTGTTGCGAGCTGGTGGTTGTAGCTGGAAGGCAGCCTTGCAGCATGCGAAGTCATGGTGGGGCTCAGCAGAGTCGCTCATACTAAACCTGGGGTAAGGCTAGGATCTTTGCGCTTGCCCCGCGCTGAACTTTGTGGCTTGCACATCCACTGAGGTTCGTCGTGTTCCTGCATTATGAGCCCGCTCTTCGATGTTTTATCACAAACAACTCAGCAAAAATGCAACAAAAGACGTCTACCAGTCAAGCAATATGCAGTTGTTGTCGTTGTCGTGCCACTTCCATCGGTTTTCTAGAAGATTACCCGCCGTTTTTCAACCTGAAGTTTAATGTGCAGGGGCTCCCCACTGCAGGGTTTGACCTGCTACAAGCGGGAGGACGTCCGCATCGAAGCGGATCTTATCGACAGGAGCAAGGGTTCTCGTGTCCACAGCTTCTGAATCCGCGACGTTGCCGAGAAGAGCACACAGTGTGCGTTGTCTTTTGAGTCTTTCCCAGGAACGTCGTGCCGTCTCTCTTGTACCCGCATGTGCGTCAATATTTCGACGGGACATTAGGTACTAGAGTCTGGCACAGGCTGCAATTGATAAGACTATTGGATTTATTGCTCCTACGGGGCGGTGGTGGGTGTGACCATTCAGACCGCTCAAAATAGATTGCAAGAGGACTGCCGTCTTCGGCACTGACCGAATGGTGGCCAGGTTTTAAACCCCGCGTCTGTAACAGTTCTCGATCCGGCAGCTTCTTCTCTGACCGTGCTGTCACGCTGTGTCCCCTGCCCTTAAAAGGATGAAGAACCGCGTGAGCATTCCGTATGTCGGTGTAGTTACCTAGTGTATGGGGCACTCATCGCCCAAGGCTTGGCCAGCACAGCATTCAACGGGTGGAAGAGTTGCCCGTCATCCCGGAGGCAGTGTGTGTGTGTTCCTGGCGGCGCGGCACATCCATGCCCGTGCCGTTTCGTACTTGGGGGAAGATCGAGAAACGTGCTCATTATCACAGCCCGCACCCTGAGCGGCTGGACACAGTACCAGCTCGAATCCGGAGACAGATCGTCAAAATCTGCGGTGCCTGTTTTCAGCCCACCCTCCACGTGCAAGGAGATCCCAATATGCTGTGTTGCCGTGTTGCTTGGGTTTGTTTGCGTCCATTCTATCCAGAAGTTTGTAATATTTTCACTATAAAACAACCAATCTGGCCTCTGCGGCCTTGGAAACACTCGGCAGATGTCGCTAGCAGCACTTACAAGAACTAAACGCAGTTAGTCGCATAGTGCGCAACACACTGTATCACCACCCAACAGGGGCCTCCTTGGGGACCACTAGGGGCCGACAACGCTGACAAACTCGGATCCGACGCTGCCGCACTTGCGATATCTGGCACTTTGCCTTCCTTTAACGCACTGCGTATTCCATTGACCACCCTTCCATCCCATTTATCTTTGCCGCCGGGTACCGTTTCGTTTTGCCTTTCTTGTACATAAGCAGCCCGCCATCTCCGTGAGGTGGCTTCGTTATGCGTTATCCTTGACGTCAAAGCATTGTTTCACACTACTTTTCAAATGTTATAGCCTCCAAAGAAACGAGTAAGACCGTGATCTCGGCGTCGCATTCGACCGCCCTGTCTCCAGAGAGTCGCAATCGATTGCCGATTCTCATCCTGGCCACCGAGTAGTTTGTGGAGAGGAGGGAGGACAAAAATCTTATCTATCACTTCAGTATTATACGACATCGGGTGTGTTGCGGCGACCAAAGTCCACCACGATGGCCCCTCCTCAATTACAGTCGCTATCAGCGCCCCCCGCGCACATGGCTACAACAACACTGAAGGTTGAGGGCATGACGTGAGTAGTCATAGCGGTCAAATTGTGGTACCGTACTGGTCTCTAACATTCTCGGTAGCTGTGGCGCATGCACCTCAGCCGTTGAAGCGGGCTTCAAAGGTGTTGATGGAGTCGGAAATGTGTCGGTCAGTTTGGTCATGGAGAGAGCGGTAATCTTACACGACCCCCAACGAGTAACCGCCGAGCAAATACGAGAAATCATCGAAGACCGAGGATTCGACGCCGAAGTACTAGCAACAGATCTCCCATCGCCGGCTGTGCCGCGCAACTCGTTCGGCGTCTTTCCTACGGACGATGGCCCGGCTATGATGGTCACGACGGTCAAGATCGAGGGAATGACGTGCGGCGCCTGCACCTCGGCCATTGAAGGCGGATTCAAGGACGTCTCCGGCGTAAAACACTTTAGCATTTCGCTGCTATCAGAAAGAGCAGTGATTGAGCACGACCCAGCGCTTTTGACGGCTGAGGCGATTCGCGAGATCATTGAGGACAGGGGGTTCGATGCCGAGGTGTTGGAAAGTAAGGAAAAGCAACCAGAGGCGGATGCGACGGTGGACATGGGCAAAACAATATCAACAGCCGCCACGACGACAGTTGCGATTGAGGGCATGACTTGCGGAGCGTGTACTTCGGCCGTAGAGGAGGGGTTCAGAAATCTGGATGGAATTCTGCGCTTCAACATCAGCCTGCTTGCGGAACGGGCAGTGATCACCCACGACCCAATAAAAATCCCAGCGGACAAGATCGCCGAGATCATTGAAGACAGGGGGTTTGACGCCAAAGTTTTGTCAACGGTTTTTGAGTCTTCGGGTTCATCAAGTGGAGGCTCATCAACCGCCCAGTTCAAGATTTATGGAACTTTGGACGCAGTGGCTGCTCAGGGGCTTGAGGAGAAGCTGTTGGCGCTGCCTGGCGTCAGCAGCGCAAACCTTGCTCTGAGTTCATCTAGACTAACGGTCGTGCATAAGCCAAACGTAACAGGCCTGCGCGCAATCGTGGAAGCTGTTGAAAATGCCGGCTTCAACGCTCTGGTGGCCGACAACGACGATAATAATGCTCAGCTGGAATCACTCGCCAAGACCAAGGAGATCAACGAGTGGAAGAGCGCCTTTAGGATATCTCTATCATTTGCCGTACCAGTATTCATCATCAGCATGATTCTACCTATGTGTGGGCCCCTGGATTTTGGGTCCATCAGGCTTATCCCCGGTCTCTATCTCGGCGACGTCATCTGCCTGGGCCTCACGTTGCCTGTCCAGTTTGGTATCGGCAAGCGGTTCTACAAGTCAGCCTACAAATCTCTCAAGCATGGCTCACCCACCATGGATGTTCTGGTTGTGCTTGGCACATCCTGCGCCTTCTTCTTCAGCGTCATGGCCATGTTGGTCTCGGTCCTCATGCCTCCTCACACAAGGCCAGCCACCATCTTCGACACAAGCACCATGCTTATCACTTTCATCACACTTGGTCGCTTCTTGGAGAACCGCGCAAAGGGTCAAACCTCCAAGGCTCTCTCCCGGTTGATGTCTCTTGCCCCGTCCATGGCAACCATCTACGCTGACCCCATCGCCGCGGAAAAGGCTGCTGAAGGGTGGAATAAGGAGACACCTTCCGACGACGCAAACCAGCCCCTGGACGGCTCTGCCGCTGAAGAAAAGGTCATCCCCACCGAGCTCATTCAAATAGGAGACATTGTCATTCTCCGACCAGGTGACAAGATTCCCGCAGACGGTGTTCTGGTCAGGGGCGAAACGTATGTTGACGAAAGCATGGTCACCGGCGAGGCGATGCCTGTCCAAAAGACCAAGGGTAGCAACCTGATCGGTGGAACCGTCAATGGTCATGGGCGTGTTGATGTCCGCGTCACCAGGGCGGGCCGCGATACTCAGCTCAGCCAAATCGTCAAACTTGTCCAGGACGCGCAAACCAGCCGCGCCCCTATCCAGCGCCTGGCTGATCTTCTTGCTGGTTACTTTGTCCCTAGCATTCTGTTCCTTGGCCTCATGACGTTTCTCGTCTGGATGGTCCTCAGCCATGTCTTGTCCCACCCGCCCCAGATCTTCCTCGAGGAGGCAAGTGGCGGCAAAATCATGGTCTGTGTCAAGCTCTGCATCTCGGTCATTGTCTTTGCCTGCCCTTGCGCCCTCGGCCTTGCCACTCCCACCGCCGTCATGGTTGGAACCGGCATCGGGGCTGAGAACGGCATCCTCGTCAAGGGCGGTGCGGCTCTCGAGACTGCCACCAAGATCACTCAAGTCGTCCTCGACAAGACCGGCACAATCACGTACGGCAAGATGAGCGTGGCCAAGACCACCATCGTCTCGTCCTGGGAAAATAACCAGCCCCTCCGCCGCCTTTGGTGGACCGTCGTTGGTCTTGCCGAGATGGGCTCCGAGCACCCGATCGGCAAAGCCGTCTTGGGGGCCTGCCGCACCGAACTCGGCCTCGGACCCGAAGCCACAATCGAGGGCAGCGTCGGCGACTTCACAGCGGCTGTTGGTAAGGGCATCAGCGCGCTTGTTGAACCGGCCGTTGGCGGGGAAAGAAAACGGTATCAAGTCCTCGTGGGCAACGTGAAGTTCCTGAGGGAAAACAGCGTCGACGTTCCCGAGTCGGCCATTGAAGCCTCGGAGAAGATCAACGCCGCTGCCAATTCTACCTCAGCTTCCCCAGCCCCTGTACGCAAAGCCCAAGCGGGTACAACCAACATCTTCATCGCCATCAACGGCTCCTACGCTGGCCATTTGTGTCTTTCCGACACGATCAAGGAGAACGCCGCCGCCGCCATTGCAGTCCTCCACCGCATGGGTGTCAAAACCGCCATGGTCACGGGCGACCAACGCCCCACTGCCCTTGCCGTAGCAGCCGCGGTGGGCATCCCCCCAGCAGACGTCTACGCCGGCGTGTCCCCCGATCAAAAGCAGGAAATCATCAGGCAGATCCAAGACTCTGGGGAGGTAGTCGCCATGGTAGGAGATGGCATCAACGACTCCCCCGCCCTGGCCACCGCGGACGTCGGCATCGCCATGGCTTCGGGCACAGACGTCGCGATGGAAGCCGCCGATGTGGTTCTTATGCGCCCCAACGACCTGATGGACATTCCTTCCGCGCTGCACCTTGCCAGGACCATCTTTAGGAGAATCAAGATGAACTTGTTGTGGGCGTGCATGTACAACGCGGTTGGGCTGCCGTTCGCGATGGGACTGTTCCTGCCGTTGGGGTGGCACCTGCATCCTATGGCTGCGGGGGCGGCGATGGCGGGGAGCAGCGTTAGTGTGGTGGTTAGCTCGCTGTTTTTGAAGTTTTGGAAGAGGCCGAAGTGGATGGAGGAGGAGGGGCTGAAGCCGAAGGGGATGCTGGAGAGGATGGGCGATGGGATTGTCGGGGGGATGGAGGGGCTGTTGGGGGTGTTTATGGGGAGGAAGGGGACGAGAGGGGAGGGGTATGTGCCGCTGGATGATTTGGAGGGGGGGAATGAGGGGGGGAGGTTGTAAAACAAGAGGAAGTGTTATTTGAACATTGATGTTTGATATTGGGCATAACGGGGCGTTTTTTGCATACCAGGAGGTTGTTGAGTTTGAGTGTGGTGATTCTCTTTGATTTTGATTAGTGACAAGTAGTTGTTGTTTTTGTTTGGATAACTTTGTTGTTGTTTTTTTTGCTCATTGCTTTTGTTCTCGAGTAGCGTCATGTGTGTATATATATACCCTTATCGAGTGTTGAATGAAGCTCGTCTGCTATATGCTGTTTCGAGTCGGTGTTGTGGGCATTATTATCGTCTTCAAGCAGTCGGGATGTGTGTGTGTGTGTGTGTGTGTGTGTGTGCCTGAGCAAAAAGGTCCTGTCCAAAACATCCATCAGCGGGAACAAGCATTAATTATGAGATATTAGGAAGATAGTAGCTCTTGGGAAACAAATTAAAGAACGAGATTGGCGCACCCAAGCACAGGAGGAACAGTGACAGGTGTGACAAGTTTTAATAAGGAACACGGAGAGTAAAAACAAAAAGTGTTGTTGTGTGTGTGTGTGTGTGTTGTGTGTGCCGTCATCACTCTCCCCCACCCTCCCTGCAGCTAGCATGCCTCGTGAGCAGCGAGAGAAATCTTGACACAGTGGCGTGGGGCGTTCCTTAAAGTTGGGCGGATAATGGAGAGAGGGTGGAATGCGGGTATCTATACTTACTGTTTAGGGTTGTTAGGTACGTGTGTGGCTTGGTAGTCGAGTTTCCATGAAATGGGGGGTTCTTTAAACTTCAGAATCCGCTCAGGTTTTGATACCCAAGTATTGAGAAACGCGTTGGATTTAGCTACCTGGTAGCTACAGGACCCTGTCCAAGTTGTAAGAAGTTAACTGGGTGATCTATCAAGACCCATCATGCGTGCTTGAATACTTTACTAATTACCCATAGACAAACAGGAGAAAACATCAACACCAGGAGGGACAACAGCAAACATGGTTATTGATATATACGCACCAAGTCAAGGAGAAATGATATGTTACAGTGATACATGCCAGACATACAGAAGCCCTCATTCGCTGCTATAGCTCCCCACTGATGCCTCTTCACCACGTCCTTATACAAGCAAAATTAACCAAGCCAAATTCCTATCCTTTTGTACCCCTCGACTGATAAAACGTAGGATGGTATCGGTGTAAACAAAAAGCACGCTGTTGCTAACAAGCTATGAAAGCTCTTGCTAGCTAGAACGCTATCATGTAACCACCATCCCGAGACTATCCTCCGCAAAAATCACGTTTCGCGTGGGCTTTGATGAGCCAAAATGGAAATAACCTCCTTTGCGATACCTCGATAGGACGATAGAAATGACGATACGAAAAAGAAAAACAAACAGCAACCCCATTCCCATTGCAAAACCACAAACCCAGCCCTTTACAACCGTGAAAGATGCCAAAGCCACATCAACTAAGCCTTAGCAGATCTCCCCCTCCTCCCCGGCCGCCCAACGGGCTTCTTTGCCGGCGCAACCTTCTTCACAGCCTTCGCCTTGCCCCTCCCCTTAGCGGGGGCAGCTTTCTTCTCGGCCGCTGGCTTCTCCGCCTTCTCCTTCTTGGGTGCTGACACCTTGGCGGCGGCATCCGCAGCCTTGGTCTTCTTCTGGCTCTTCTCAAACTCGCGAACAAGTTCTTCGGCCCCCTTGAGGTTAGACTTGGGCTCCCAGGTGTTTTCGCTTTCGGGGTATCCCTTCCACTTGACGAGGAATTTGTGAGCCTTAGTCTTGTCGTCGATCCCAGAGTCACGAATGGCTTCGACTTCGTAAACCTCTCCAGCGGCGGCGCCATTAGCAGAGGTGTCCTTCTTGGGACGACCGCCCTTGTTCTTGGGCTTAGCGGCGGCCTTCTCCTTCTTCTCAGTGGAAGTCTGTCACGTTATTTAGTATGGTTTTGTTCGAGTTATACATGTAGATATTACTCACAGCAGACCCCTTGGGACGACCACGGGTAGGCTTGTTAGCAGCCTTGAGAGACAGTCGCGCGCTGGCGGCCTTGCCTGCAGTACGGGCGGGCCTTCCGGCACGACCGCGCTTTGTCGCCGGTGTCGCTTCAACCTCAGCCTCAGACTTCTCCTCGGACTCCTCCTCAGCCTCAGGTTCGATCTCTTCAGCCTTGCGCTTGCGACCTGTGCTGCGGCTGGCGCTCTTGGGACCCGCACTGTTCTTTGCAGACTTGGGCGTAGCGGTAGACTTGCCAACACTCTTGGTTGAACGAGGAGTCTTCGCAGCCGGCGTCGACTTGGCTGGTGTCTCGGAAGAGGCCGCAGTTGAGGATCTCGAAGGACGACCCCGCTTCTTCACCGAGGAAGGCACAGGCTCATCGTTGAATAGAGCGGCATCCATGCCCATATCGGCTTCTGGAAGGGCGGGCGGCATGTTGAATTGCTCGTTTATGATGAGCTCCTCTTCTTCATGTAGGTTGACCACAGTCGGGCCAGCACCACCACTGAAATCGAGAGCGACCGAGCTCTCTCTTGAGTATGAAGCTTCAACAGACCTGTGATGCGAGTCAATAACTGGTTTAAAAACATGCAACAATTGAACATGAGACGAACGAATGAGAGTGAGTGGCGGGCTTTGGACTGATAGACGAGCGGCTTGTGGAAGGGGTTTGGAAATATGACTTTTGGGCTCTACACAGGGAAAATCGCGTGGATTTGCAAAAGTCGCGTCGTGATTTGGGGGGAAGGAGAGGAGTGACAGGGTTGTGGGTGCTTGTCGCGAGCTGCTTGCACCAAAAACCCAGTGGGAAACTGAGGGAAAGCGCAAGACAACAGGGCACGATGCAGATGGGTTTACAGGTGAGATGCTCGGTCACTTACTCTTGCAAGTCGCTTTGGATCAGTTGGAGAGGAGGATCCTCCATGTAGTCGTCCACGAACGGCATTGTGACAGCTGTCTAGTGATGGCCTGTGGTGCCGGGCTATTCTGCGCGTTCGTCGCGACTTGGAAGACAGGCGGCCTTGGGAGTGAAAGTGAGTTCCAGACCAACCAGCGCGTCGCAAATAGAAAGGGCGCTGTGAGAGGGTGTCAGTGAAAATGAGCCAAAAATCATAAAAATCACAGGAAAATTGTCAGAAATGAGTCTTACCTCGGAGACGAACAAAATTGATCGATTTCTTCGACTTTTGCGAGGGAGCGGCGCGTTGTATGTTCTGGAGAATGGTATGATGTAAACACGGTGTTTGGGGTTCGGGTAAGAGGTTGCAAGTTCCCGGGTTGGGGTTGGGTTTGTTTGCCGTATTAGGTAAGGCTAATTAATTTGCTATTAGCAGCTGCCATGCCCTCATTGCTAACAGTGATAGCGGTATTTTACGAGCAGAATTGTTAGTGGCACAGAGCTCAACGACATTCAATTACCAATCAAAGCAAAAGAAAAGCAAGAGTTATTGTATTTCCACCGGCAAGCCATTGAATCTTGTCAACTTGAACGATTGGTACCGTTCTTTTTATTGTTCGACTCTAGCAGTATTCCGGTCACCAAATAGCGTTCAGAAGGGTGCTTTGCTTCGGAAAGTCCACCTGACCTTATCCCTGGCTAATCTGAAGCAAAAAGAGAAGCAACGTCATTCTGTCAACTCGTGAGGAAACGGCAAAATATGGAAATTTACAATCTTCCAAACACTTGTCAAAACAAGCAGCTATGCTCAGCTACAATCACGCTACTTATCGTACATACATTGACACTTCATCGGTCATCTAATCCTTCTGCCTCTTCGCTTCTCCACTCATCAACACCTCTCCGTCTCTCTTCTTCCTGCCTCCAAACTGCAGCTCCCACATCTTTGCCTTCTCTGGCATGATACGCTCAAACAAACCCTCCACCTCCTCCCACTTCCCAACCTCATGACCCGGCTCTATCGGCCCCTGATCTCGCACAAACCAATCCTCCTCAAACCTTCCAACAGGCCGCCCTACCCTGAGCACCTTGTAAAGTGACTTTACAGTGTCGGGAATATAAGGCTCCAACATCCTCGCCAGCAAGTACACCAGATTGATCTCCAGCTCCAGAACAGCTTGCCTCTCACTTCTGTTCGTCGACATAACCTTGTTACTAGCCAAGTCCAGGAGAGCAATGCCTCCACGTGCCAACTCCAGAGTTGTCATCAAACCACCCCTCAGTTTGGCCTCTTCAAGCTCGTTGACATATTGCCGTAGCAGTCTGTGTGCACCCTTCTTGAAGCCCGCGATCATCTGCTCGACAGACGAAAGCGTTGGCCCGCTGGTATGACGGCAGCGGTGAGGCACCACACCGTTTACTTCCACGAGGACTCTGCGGATGAGGTACCCGATTTTGCCAACAAGAAGTTCATTGTTGACTTTGATCAATCTGTCCCAGGTGAATTCCGTGTTTTGGAGGTTCTCAGGGCGGGACTCGAGGAGGTAGAATCGGAAGACGTCGGCTGAAAGACCGGTTTCCTGAGCGTTGTCGCCAAACACGCCCACTCCGAGAGACTTTGAGAATTTGCCACCCCGGTAGGTAAGGTATCTTGTTGAGGCGATGTGGTGAGGGGCTGTGTAGGGAGGATCCAAGGGAAGTAGCGTCGCAGGAAACAAGACACCATGAAAGAAGATGTTGTCTGGGCCGAGAAACTGGTATAACTGAACGTCAACGTCTGGTTTGGTTGCGGTATTATCGGATTTGCAGGAAGATCTGGTGTCGTCGTCGTCGTCGTCGTCGTTTCTGTTGACGAGGTGTTTCGAAGGACGCCACCACGCCGTCCAGTCCCCCATACCACTTGCCGTGATAGAAATATATCCGAGCAACGCATCCCACCACGGATAGAACGACTTCCCTTCAAACTCTGCCAACCATTCAGGCACCGGCGTTCCCCAGTTCAGTCCCTCCCGTGTTATACCCATAGTAGCGTTCCCGTTCATATTCATCGCGTTCACCAACCAATCCCCTCCCTTCTCCTCAACCATTCTTTCAACACACGGGCCGTGATTGTCAAGGTCCAGAAACAAGTGTCTGCTCTGTCTCGTCACCGGCTTCTCCCCGTGAATCTTACATCTCGGGTCAAGCAACTGTGTGCCATCAAGAACCCAGTCACAATCTGCACACTGATCACCTACCGTCCTCAACCAAACCCGTCAACAACCCTCTTCTCAAGGCAAGCATCTCTGGGAAAACGTACCTCTCGCCTTTTCATACCCACACTCCGGACATGTCCCTTCCACCAGCCGATCAAACACAAACCCTTCACACTTCTCGCACCAAAGTTGTTCCGTGTCCCAAGAGTTGATCACCCCCTTGCCCCACAACTCCCTGAAGATGTCATGTGCAAGCGGAATGTGCACGCTGTTGTTCGTCCTCCCAAATATGTCGAAGCTGATGTTGAACCACTCGTACACCTCCTTGTGAATCTTGTAGTACTTGTCGCAGAGCTCCTGGGGCGTAACACCTTCTTCGCGTGCGCGTAGGGAGGTTGTAGTGCCGAATTCGTCTGTTCCTGTCGACTCCCAGCAATTATCAGCGATCATGTCAGTCAACCGAGAGGAAGACGAGCAACACAGTCAAGCCTCATCACCACTCCCAGCCGCTCCCTTGAGTGACAAAGCCAATGGCAAAAGGAGAGTTGAAACAAAACATAACCCACTCCACCGCTAATTCTAGAACCCATCATTCACTCCTCCCCCTTCCTAACTCGCGAGGGAAGGAAAGGAGAACACCAAATAAAAGAATAAAAATCACAAAAGAACCCAGAACCCAAAAAATAAAGAGAAGCCAAAGACCACAGGAGAACGAAAAAAAGAAAACTCCAAAAAATGATGACCAAAGAAGAAAGGACAACCCAATAACCCAGACATGTGGAAAAAAGGATGAAACCACACAAAAGACTCACCCCCCACAAAAAGCACATTCCCCCCCCTCCCCCTCCAAAACCTCGCAAACACATCCGCCGAGAGCGCCGACCCGATGATGTTCCCCAGGTGCGGCACATTGTTCACGTAGGGAAGCGCCGACGTGACCAGGATGTTGCGCTCGCCCGGCCTGGGGAGCGGCAGTACCTTTTCCGGTTTGGCAGTCTCTTCCATTGCTGTATAGAAAAAAACAGGCAAGTTGGGTATTCGTCAACAGGAGAGAAAACAACACACGGGGATATGTTCTTGCTCCAAAAGAAGAAAAGTTGTTGAGGCCGCCAGTGGTATGTGTATTTGGTACAGTCCCCCCCCCTTCGAGCTGGAGATGGTGGTGGTAAAACAGGACTTTATATACACACCACGACCACCACCACCACCAAACAAACAAACAAAACAAACCCCCTCTATAGGTAGCCATCGTCCTCGAAAAGCAGAAAAAACAAGACGAACCTGCATGATTCATCCACAAATCTCGAGGGCAAGGGTCACACAAACAGTGCAAACGCTCCTTCTCGTTTGGTCCGGAACTTTCATGTATGTACATCTCTCCAAAACGCAGACTTCTTTGAATCCGTTTGCTCAATACAATCCCGAGGATACCAACCAATTATCACCCCTTGTCATCACGCCTGATGTACCTAGGTCATTATCCCGACATAAAGTAACTTTGATCGCGAAAGCACAATTCACGCCCGTCTCTCAACCAACCTGCAATATTGGTGCTCAAATCACATCACACTTCAGACACCTCAAGCCACAACACAAACGTCATTCCATACCCACGCTATGTAACCACGCTCTTCAAATCCACAAACCAAACGCACCATGCACCTTCCTCATCGGTTTTCCACATCCCTAATAGACGCAAGAAAATCGTTATATTCATCCTCATCCTTATCCTTCAGCTCCATCAGTATATCCTGAAACTCCCGAGTCTGAAAATGAGCCGTCATCTAATTCAGCCGAACCCTTTCACTACCCATGGGCTGATACTGGTCATCTCCCAAAGCATCTTCAATTCGCTGCATGACCGCCAGAACCTTCTCTTCCTCCAGTCTGCGGCCGACAACTTGCACGCCCACAGGCAAGCCCTCCATCGCCATGGCGTCGTAGTACTTGTAGGCCCCGCGGGCAACACCATTGAGCTTCTTGATGTTGAAGTCTTTGGGGAGGCCGTCAAGTTCGACTTGGACCTTGGTGACGGGGAGGACACCGGCAGAGTAATCGAGCTGTAGATAGTGTTAGCAAATGCTCTACCTAGGGAGAGATGGAGACTTACCAAGTTGAACAAGAAAGTATACCCGCAGCTGCTGAAAGCATCCTTCATCGCATCAAGGGGCAGCGCCGGGGTGGCATTCGGAACCGAGACAATGACGTCCAAGCCCTGCTGATTCCACCACTCAAACCACTTGGTTCTATAGGCTTCTCTCTGAGCAACCAGCTTCCAGTTCTCAAACGCCGACTGTGCTCTCCAATTCTCAACCAGCCCAGCCCAAACGTGATCCCTCCTGATATACTTCACCCAAAGGTAATAGAGCCATCTAAATGGGTTCCACAAACTTGCCAGCGATTTGATCTGAGCAGCCCCCGTATCCAGCCATTCCCCAGGTCTCCTGAAAGAGTCAAACATCTGCCCGCCATCTGCATTCAACACCAGCGAAGCAATCTTCAGCCCCTCATACATATCTGGCGGCGCATGATCCCCCTCCAACTCCACAATCTCATGCCCTTCTGCCTTCAGCGAATTCACCACCATTTCCAACGCCCTTCGACAAGCAGGACTCGGGTCAACAACCCCATCTGTCCGCATCACCCCAACCTTCAACCTCTCCTTCTCTTCAAATTTCTGCTCCATTTCCCCTCTCCACGCAAGAGGGTGAACCGTCCCATCATACCTCCACGGCTGAAACTTGATCACCTCCCTAGTAAAATACCTCAAATCCCCCAACGTCCTCGCCATAGGGCTATACACACTCGGCACCCCCTCCTGTCCCGGCATACTAGTCTTGATCCCCCCCTTCGGCCACCTCCCCGTCGAGCACCGCAACGCATAACAACCCCCCCAATGCGCCGGCAACCTCACGCTCCCCGCCACATCACTCCCAACCCCAATCCTACTCCCCCCCATCGCCAACAACGCACTCTCCCCCCCCGTACTCCCACCCGGACTATACCCCTTTTTAAACGGATTCTCCGCCCTCCCCCAAACATCATTCCCGCTCTCAAAACTCAGCAACGTAATCGGGCAATTGGTCTTGACATGCGGCACAGCCCCCATATCCTTCAACATCCTCACCATCGCCCCATCCTTCCCGTCATCATTGCCCACAAAAGAGCTATACCCCACCGTCGTGTCATACCCGCCCACAATAATCGTGTCCTTCAACGACACCGGGATCCCCGCCAGCGGCCCCTTTAGGTTCGGCAGCGGGTTCTCTCCTTTTTCCTCTGCCGTCGCCCCAGACTGCGCCGAAGCAATCCATTGCTCCGCAGACGGAAACATAATCTCCGTCAGGCAGTTCGTCTGGGCGTGCGCCTTTAGCGCTAGCTTCCCGTACGCGCGGAGGATGCTCAGGGGCTGGGTGGTGCCGTGCTGGACATTCGAGACAAGGGACTCGATGGGGGCCGACAGGATGTCCTTGTCCGAGTTGGTGATGGGTGACCGGTACGCTGCTGGGAGGGAGTCGATCCGTTGTTGGCGTTGGGCTTGTTTGAACTTGCTATGGGGGAAAAGGTGTTAGGCAAGAAGGATAGTTATGTTGTAAGGAAGGAGGCAAGAAGGCTTACCAGTCCCGTTTGTGTTGAAAGTACTCGCTTATAAACATGTTGAGCGGTGGTGGTGTTGGGCGTTGGTGAAGTGTATTGATGATGATGCTATACGTATGATAATATACTGAGCGTTAATATGGCCGTGACAAATGATAGACGCGCCAATTGACCGGAAGTGATGCTTGTGAGTGACAGCACAATGAAAAAATGCGGAAAGCAACGCAAGTTGAAACCAAAGTGTGAAAATAAGAAGTCACTCTCAAGAAGACAGCAGGGAGAGACACAGGGGAAAGAGCGGGTGACCTAGAAGTAGCTGTCGTGTAAGTGATAAGATGACCGGTTGATGGATACCATTGGTGCGGAGTAGGAGCGGCTTCCCCCTCATTCCCCCGCTGCCTGACCCCAACAAAGGACGGAAGTTGCTGGGTTGCGTAGCTTAAACCGTGGGAAACCGCCCATTGTTATCCCTTGGAGTAAATAGTTCAGGCATAAGTTATGACGTGAATCAAGCCGAACTCTCCATTATAGTATAGCTTGCTACATTATATTGGGACCAGCCAACCTAGATGTGCCCCTTCCAACCAGCAAGCCAGATCTGATAAGCGTACCTGGACGACTCTAGCAGTTGAAAAAGAAACATATACTCCGTTGTGGACAACATTTGAGAAAAAAAAGTACCAAACACCACCCATGCACCAGTTTGGCTGGGTCCAACGATTCCAAATAGATAGGAAGTCCGAAACCGTTCCATAATAAAACTTTGACCATCAATATCGCTTGCTTTTCGTAACCCACAATCCCAACGCCTGACCCCCATCATACAGACAATCTACGCGGTTCGCCGGCGACGTTCCGGGACCACCTAAGCCCTCGATCCTTCGCTGCCGGCACCAATGTTTGACTCTATCGATGAGCCAACCAGTGTAGGCGCAATACGCCTTCGCTTATTCTGGCTGCCTGACGAGTCATCTGTCTCCGCTTCATTGGTATCCCGCTTGGTGCCTGTCGGCGGCGGGACAAACGAGCTTCGGGGTGTTTCTGGGGGAGTAGTGATGGGAACACCCGTCACCTTGCCTGAGTTTACCGCTGTCAGACTGGGAACCTGACCAGCTATTAACGGTGGGTTGTTCAACACCCCAGTCTGCGCGCCAGACGCCTGGGTAATCACTGAAGACGCTGAATTGGACCTTGCTGGCGACCCCGGCCTCGGTGTGACAAAAGATGCGGCAGGTGGCGGAGAAGGGGCTGTAAAAGAGCTGGCGGAATCGCGATGGCGATGCTGGGAGCCGTTTGGAAAAGGAGAAGGGGGTGCCAGAACCGAGGTGGGGGTAGGTATAGGCGTATTCTGGTTGGAGATGGCCGTGCCTTGAGGTTTTGGAGGTCCAAGTTCGCCAGTGTACACAGTGCCAAGCTCACCCGGTAGGAACGACAATGTAGAGCAGAACCCATCAGAGGACGAGATCAAGAGCGTCAAACCGTCACTTGACCTAGAACAGTGTTAGCATAAATCATCTTGTTGTCGCCTCGAAGTGAACTTACCAAGTCAAATCAGTAAATGTGGCACAATGAAGATTGCTCACGATGCAGATTGGGGTATGCTGTTGGGTATCGTACAAGAGAACCGAATCCTGGGTCGCCACTGCATATATCATTCGATAAGGCAGTGCAAAGGCAGACTTTGGTCCCGGAGTTTGCACGCCTGTCTCCAAACTCAGCACCTTGGAGTTGGAAGTGACTGTTTCAACCAATGACGGCGGTGGAGGCGGTTCCATCTGCGAGGGTGCAGGGGAAGGTTTCGTGACCGCCTCAGGCAGCGGGGGGATCGCATCTTCAGAGGAAGATGTGTCGATAGTGATATGTTTTGTGACAGGAGGCGATTGTCTCAGCGTGTACACGATCGGCGAGCATCTGACTGCGACAGACGGCTTTTTGTGACCTGGTAGATGCGCAATAGGGGGCTTGTTAATGCCTCCTCTGGTATAAATATACACAGTATTTGTCACTTCAAACGTGGGTTTCTGGCCCTCAACTTGGTGTTGTGTCTGATATTGCCCAGCAGGAGTGAGCAAAAGACTGCCGTCGGGAGTGAAGGTAAGCCTCCTGAAGAAGGAAGTCAGAGTCTCGTTTGCGTAGAGACTCGCGTTCTTCATCCCCAAGCTTGTGCCATGCATGTGCGGCTTCGGCGATGCCTCTATCGGCATCACTGCTGGCAACGGCATCGATGGCGCTGGCGAGACCGAGCGTCTTGACGAGAACGACGACCTCCGGCTGTGACTAACAACACTTGGAGGGTTCATTGGTAAAGCCATTGAGGTGGGCGTTCCAGGAGCCGATGGAACAGGAGAGCCAATCGCTACCCCTGGCACATTGTCAAGAACTGACCGATACCCCAATTCAGGAGGGGCGGGGCTGTGAGAAGAGATCCGCCGCGCCGGAAGATCAGCCTTTACGTGGCTTGCAATTTTTGATGGCTCTTTATCGTTGCAGCCCAGTGTATACTGCCCGTCCTTGGTCTTCAGCGAGTAAATATGCACGGCACGATCCGAGGATTGCGTAGCAATGTACTCGTTCAACGGATCCCATGCAACACCCTGCACGTAGTGACTATGTTCAGCTATTTGCCGAACAAGTGTGCCTAAGCAGACGTTAGCAAAGAAAACACTCAAGGGCTCCTGAAGCACTGCGCACCTGTTGCAGCGTTGTAGATCCGGGCAACATTATCCATACTTCCGATAATGAAGTAGGAGGCATCCGGAGCCCACGCCAGATCAAAGATCTCTGTCCCCGAAGACCGGCACATGTGTTTTCTACGCCAAAACTCTTTGGCTTCGGGGTCTGCCTCCTCCCCAAAGCCAGCGGATCGGGAATCGGAAGGGACCCATAAGATCACATTGCCGTCGTCTCCAGCAGATGCGAGGATTTCGCCTGGAGAACCGAGTAGTTAGTATGAAGAGAAAAAAACCGACAAGATGTTGGAGGAAGGAGATCGCAGCTTACCTTTCGGGGCCCACCGTACAACATTCACGGCTTGTGTATGTGTCGAAAGAGTTGCTAGGTATTCGACCTTGCGGTCTTCGCCATCATCTTCGATTTTCCAAAGCTACTCGTGCACCAAGGTCAGCATTGAGGCGCCTAAGGAGCAAACAGGTATAGAACAACCTACCCGAACTTTGTTATCTCCAGCCCCGGTAGCTAGTCGTCCACCACCATTGGGCTGGAAATGTGCAGAGTAGATGGGATATGGGTTGACATCAACATGCCAGTTGATGATGAGCGGTGTGGCCTTCATTTTGTGGTCGACAGAGCTCTGCAGTTACGCTGTAGCTGGATTGGAGGAATTGGCGTTTGCTGCGTCCAATCCGCAGCTGTGACTGCCGCTTGGTGTACTCGACTTCGGTGGAGGTGTAGAGGTGATGGTACAGGACAGCCGGAGTCGCAATCTGGGAGAGAGAGAAAGGGAGGGAGGGGGAGATGAATCAATTCGAGGTTTGCAGGAGACAGGTGAAAGGAGAATCGTGAGATCGTCGTGGTCCAAGATAGATGTTGGTGGATTGGCGGAAGCGAAGGCACGGTCGGTGTCTGCGGCCGGAAGCTCGTGCGACTCAAGGCGACATGGATTTCTGATGCAGCTTCCAGTCCTGCACGTCTGTCACTGACAGAGGGCTGCACTTTAGGACAAACGCTAGTCAAAGCAGTTCAAACGGCCATTGTTGTGGATAAAGCGCGGGCTTTCCTACTTGTCAATTGGAATTTGGAAAAAGGGGAAATCCAGCCGCCGGCTTCTCTCAGAAAGAAACAGGAAAGCTGCCAACGCCTTGTCTTGAGAGCTGCTGCTGACGCCTTTCCTACAGAAGCCAAGCACCACGCTCCCACTGAAAGTCGCGTTTTGGCGTCACGGGCTCGCCAATCAAGAGAACGGAGTTACGGGACTGCATTAGCCGCATTGTCCACCATCGCCAAGCCATTCTGGAGACACCGGGCGTTGTTGAATCAATGATAGACGATAAGGCTAGAGATTAGATATGGCGGGGTCAGGAGCGCATGATTTCCTTATTACACGGTCGAGGAGTTTGTCAACTTCTACTGAACTTGTGAGGATAGGGATTCCTACGGAACCATCCTGGAGGCAGTCACACCCAGTTCAATATCAGTCACTCTCCCGGCTTGTGTCGGTCTTCAAAACCTACCGCTAGTCGTAGTGAAAGAAAGGCCATGTATGATGTATCTGATCACATATTACTCAGAGCCCTTCAAGCTCACAATGTCGAGGTAAGCCCATGGCCCCTCGAGTTCTTACTCACATGTTATTCATCACCGTCCGTTTCGCCGGAAAGCCATCCTGCACAGCCTTCCCGCGAGGGTCATATACGTGACAAGGAAATGGCGGCAATAAGCTTCATGCAAGATTTACGTACAGTTACTGTGCAACACACCATAGATACCAAGGCAGGACGATGGATGGCGATGTCTTGGTCCGCTCTTCTGCGCTGCGAATTAAGGCTCATGTACCCGGGAGGCGCGGTGGAGAGGTTGATTACGTGCAGGGCCCGTCCGGACCTTGAGCTGGACCATGATAGAAGAATGCACCGTTGGAATCGGCAGTTGGAAAGTTCCTACTGGGCCATGAACAGGCGGAGAGAGCATATATCGTGCCATGCTTATTACTACAGGAAGGGCTGCAGAAGAACGGGATGCAGAGGACCTAGTGTCTGGATTGATGTTGGAAAATAAGCAGCTGCCAAGAACAGAAGTCTACCCCGTTCAAATGCCAAGACGGGTGTCACTCATGGAGGTGCATCTCATTAGGCATCTCACTTCATGATCAAAGGCACTCACTCGCCTTCAACTCTCAGTCAACCACAACGACACTAGCATTGTTAAGACTTAATCGGTATACACTAAATATGGTGTGGCAATCAATCCTATTCATCTGCCTCGCGATACGTGCTTCGATTCTGCCTTGAGCAATCAACCCACCGCCCTCGCATCTTGCGTATCCCTCGCATTATGGATAGATGCGCATATGCAGTACCTCTTCTCGATACTACGGTGGGCGATCCCTTCTGGGAAGTCCCGGCAAACCCTTATTCTACACTATTACGGGCTTTAAGTGAGAGACAAGTATGACTATGGTGGATGACCTGAACCAACACACCGCCTCAGATCATGCTACCTACCTAGTACAGCTAGCCGTCATTAGCAAGATTATTTATTTATTTATTTATTGAAAAAAATGCGGTTGGGATGTGAGTTAGATGTTGAAAGGGCAGAAGACTCAATATAACTTCCAGCATTCCGCCGGTGTGTGGGAATATGGCAAACTGCACCATCCAAAGGCTTCCCGTCCCCACCTCGCAGCTCCAGGGCTTTCAGTGGCCCGGGTGGCAGCCCTGTCGCTTTATCGCGACTGCATACCACCTTCTCAACTCTGCCTAGAAAGTTGCATGCAGAATGCCGGGATCCCAAACCATCACCAACAGTCCCCAGCGCAAAATGGGGATGCTTCTGGCTATGTATCTTCGCCGCGTGAGTCAACGGTCCTGTGCAACCGCACGTCCCATAGCCCGAAAGGCTTGTACAAGACGTATCTTGTACGGAGAGGGTGTCATCGACTACCTACCCGACCTACCTCCACAATGGCGAGACATGGAGTCGAGGGAAGTTGATGAAGTCTCCGTGTAATGGCATTTGTCGATGGGACTCATCCGATACCGATGCCTTTTGTTAGTCCCATCTGACCATCCATCTTATATCTCCCAGCTTGCTCCTGCCCCACTGCCTTCAATCGCTCCTTCCCTCCTGCCTGCTCCGCGTCACGCTGTTATCAGTTTTTCATTCCGCTTTTGGTTCGCCGCCAACTGGTGCTTTGTAACAACTCACCAACAGTCTCCTCCACCACCAACTTTATTTGCGGCGAAATTGTGGCGGACCCCATTCCATCACCAACGAAGCATAAACAAACACGACTCTCTTACAAACACCCCCTCATCGAAAGGCCCTCGGGAGTCCGTCTATCTCGTTTCATTCTCCGCTCGACTGGGACGACCTCACTTACCAGTTGACTGACCGACAAGTACACTCTACCATGGGATCTCACGATTCCATACTAGTCACAGTTGCCGCAAGCCTCACATTCATCGGTTTGTGTTCTCTCCCAGCCATCTCTAGCCTTGTCCTGCGGTCACGCAGACAGGATGGGGACCGGGACACATACGAGGACGCCGATGGCAAGGCGACTCCCGAGTCCGTGAAAGCTTTCTCTACAAAGCTGGCAAAGACATGCATCTTGGTCTTCGCGAACTCCGGGTTTGCTATTTCACTCGCGACTGCCCTGTTGTTCACACACTCCAATGGTATCCAGCTTCAGCAATGGTTGCGCACATCGTCATGGGTAAGTTGTGGCCTGAAACCATGCTTTGGTTCAGTGGTGTTAACAGTAGATGACAGGGTGCCTTACTATTGCAGTCAGTTGCTATCACATGGAGCCGAAGTTCGGTCCAGGCCTACAATCTTGGTCTCTACAGCTTTCTGTCATCTCTCGCCTTGGCTGGTGTCTTGATCATTCAAGGCACCAAGTCAGCTGAGTCTCTTCTCCAGAACAATCGGGCCCTTTTTGCCCTCCGCGTAGTCGAACTTGGTCTGTCCATATGTCTCTCAGTGGCCAGCGTCTCGCTCCCAAGGAGACCGGACGTGCTCCACGAGGGAGAACCAGTTGACCGGATGTACAGCACCACAGCATTGGGCCGCTATACTTTCTCATGGCCGACAGCTCTCCTTACTCTGGCCTCGACCAAGAAGAACCTGGATATGAGCGATCTCCCTCGACCCGATCATTATACCCGTGCCGCCTCTACATCCGAAGCATGGAAGAAACGGAACTCCAAACACCCGCTCTGGCTGTCACTACTCCTGGCTCACAAAAAAGCAATCGCCATTCAGTGGTTTCTTACCCTTTGCACGTCAGTCCTGAACTTTGCACCACAATGGGTCATTCTTCAGCTTCTTCAGACGCTAGAGAAGCGACAGCCCGATACTAGCAGTGGAGTTGATGCCTGGGCCTGGGTGTTCTGGCTCGGAATTTCCATCATCGTGGGGTCTTGGCTCGAATCATGGCTCTTTTGGATGTCTTCCGCAGAGCTGGCAATTCCCATTCGTGCTCAGCTCGGTGCTCTTGTGTTTGAAAAGTCTATACGAAAAAAAGACATCAAAGGAGTTTCCAAGTCGAAAGAAACGCCAACTGAGCCATCAGAAGGGTCCGAACCCAACGGTACCAAGCCAACCGAGGGTGACGACGCGGACGAGCTTAAGCAGAGCAAACAGAGCACTGTGAACTTGATTGGCGTCGATGCCAGAAGGCTTGGCGACTTTGCTTCCTTTCAATACATGTTCCCGGGCAGTTTGTTCAAGCTTATCGTATCGGTGGCCTTCCTCATCAGCCTCCTGGGCTGGAGAGCGCTCTTTGCAGGCTTCTCGGCAATGCTTGCCATCATGCCTGTCAATATCTATTTCAGCAAAAAGTATGCGGCCGCCCAGGACAGGTTGATGAAGACCAGAGACAAAAAGATGGAGGTGGTCACCGAGGCGCTGCAAGGAATCCGCCAAATCAAGTTTTCAGCCCTTGAACTTGACTGGGAGAACAAGATTAGGGCTGTGCGAGAACGAGAGCTGGGTGCCGTGTGGGATGTCTATGTGGCAGACACCATGCTGTTGGCATGTTGGATCACCAGCCCAATTCTTTTATCTGCCATTTCACTGGCCGTCTACGCTTACATCAACGGGTCGCTTACTCCCTCAGTTGCCTTCGTGAGTCTTGGTGTCTTCAAGGCCCTCGAGGTCACTTTATCTATCATCCCAGAACTCACCACCGATGTTTTGGACGCGTGGGTCTCGGTTAAGCGTCTAGAGGAATATCTCAATTCTGCCGAGGTCTCTAGGATTTCCAAAGACGGCGAGGAAGTGAAATTTGACAGGGCTTCTATTGCCTGGCCAGCAGACGACAAGACAAACGAGGAGGACCGGTTCATTCTTCGCGATGTCAGTGTCAACTTCCCGAAAGGAGAACTCTCCGTCATATCCGGGAAAACCGGTACAGGAAAAAGCTTGATGTTAGCAGCAATTTTGGGCGAGGTCGATGTCTTGGAAGGGACTCTCTATGTTCCGCGCGCCCCTCCACTGGCAGTCCGTCACGATCACAAGGCCAACAAGAGCAACTGGATCATTCCCGAGGCCATCGCTTACGTCGCCCAGATACCATGGATCGAGAACGCTAGCATCAAAGACAATATTATCTTTGGGTTGCCATTCGACGAAGACCGCTACAAGAAGACGGTAGAGGTTTGTGCTCTTGAGAAGGACCTCGAGATGCTTTCGGACGGTGAAAACACCGAAATCGGAGCCAACGGTATCAATCTCAGCGGCGGTCAGAAGTGGCGGACTACGCTCGCTCGAGCCATCTACTCCCGTGCTGGCATCCTCGTTTTGGACGACATATTCAGTGCAGTCGACGCACACGTCGGCCGACACATCTTTGAAAAGTGCCTCAACGGGGAGCTGGCAACCGGCCGCACAAGAATTCTAGTCACGCATCACGTTGCCCTGTGTGAGCCGAAGACAAAGTACCTGGTAGAGCTCGGGGATGGTGGGGTGTTGAATGCTGGTTTACTATCAGAGCTGAGGCAGGGCGGTGCGCTGCAGAAGATCAAGAGTCACGAGCAGAGCTCGGAACAGATCGAGGCCGACGAATCGGTGACAGCGGTCAATTCCGAGGGGTCGACAGATGACGACGGCAACGAGGATGCAGGAAATACGTTGGCAAAGGTTATGTCCAAAACAGCTGCCCGAAAGTTCGTTGAGGAGGAGAGTCGTGAAAAGGGAGCTGTCAAGACACGGGTTTACTCGGCTTACCTTAACGCCAGTGGTGGATGGATATATTGGACTGTTGCAGCTTTCGTGTTCTCTCTCACCCAGGGGTTTACCCTCGGTAGGTAACAACCCTCGCAGCTTTATACAAGAGACTAACATGGCTATAGGACGATCATGGTGGCTCAAGATCTGGACCAGCACATACGAAGACCAGCATGCTGGCGCGCAGCATGTGGAGGACCACTCGCTCGGCCACAGTTTCTACTACGCTGATGGCGTACGTCAAACATCGCTGCAAGCAGCTTCAGGACCCTCGATACATTTCGAGAAAGGTCTGAAGTTTTACCTGGGAGTCTACGTGGGTCTTGCTATCCTCGGTTGCATAATCAGCACGGCAAAGTTCTTTTACATCTTTTTCGGCTCTCTCAAAGCCAGTCGCAAGCTTTTTGCCGAGATGAACTTTACGATTCTCCGAACCCCCATACGATGGCTCGACACCGTTCCCGTTGGCCGCATCTTGAACCGCTATACCAACGACTTCAGCGTCATTGACTCTCAGCTGGCGCACTCGTTCAGCTTTGGCTTTAACTCTGTGTTGAGTCTTTTCACCGTTATCCTTGCGGGTCTTGTCGTTTCCCCGTATATCGTGGGCCTTGCACTTGTGTTGCTCCTCATTTGCTTGCACATCGCCATCACATACATCGTTGCGGCAAGACCGGTCAAGCGACTGGAAAGTAACACCAAGTCTCCGGTTTTCGAGCAGTTCGGCTCTTCACTCACCGGTGTCGCCACCATCCGTGGTTTCGACAAGGCGGAGGTTTACATTGAGCGCATGTACAAGAAGATTGACGATTACTCGACGGCCACCTGGCATCTGTGGCTTTTCAACCGGTGGATGGGCTGGCGCATGGCTCTGGTGGGCTCTGTCTTCTCGTCTTTTGTGGCGAGCTTGATCTTGCTTACCCCGGGGATTGACGCAGCTTTGGCTGGGTTCGCGCTTGCATTTGCGCTTGACTTTTCCAGCGCGATCATATGGACTATCCGGTTGTATTCTGCCATCGAGCTCAATATGAACGCTGCTGAGCGAATTGTCGAGGTAAGGCTTCTGATATGTCAACTTGTTTCGAAAGACGAGCTAACACTGAAGACACAGTACACCGAATTGCCCACAGAGTCTCTTGATGGGATTAGTCCACCTGCCGCCTGGCCCACCGGAGGCCGTATTGAGGTTGACAACTTGGTGGTTGGCTACGTTGCTGACATGCCACCTGTTCTCAAAGGGCTCAATTTTAGCATCGACAGCAATGAGAGAGTTGGTGTCGTCGGCCGCACTGGTGCTGGAAAGTCATCCCTGACCCTGGCCCTGTTCCGTTTTCTGGAGGCTCGGTCTGGCGCTATTTATATTGATGGCATCGACATATCCAAGATCAAGCTACACGACCTGCGATCTCGCCTGGCTATTATTCCTCAGGATCCGGTTCTCTTTTCCGGCACCATCCGTAGCAACCTTGACCCCTTCGACCACCATACCGATGCCGAACTCCGTGACTGCCTTGAACGAGTCCATCTCATAACAGACTCGGAGAACTCGTCTGGGAGTGCCACCCCCGAGCCTGAGTCCTCGGAAGCGGCAACTGCTCCAAAGAACACCAACGTTTTCAAGAACCTTGATTCGCCTATCTCCGAAGGCGGGTTGAATCTGTCTCAAGGTCAGCGCCAGCTGTTGTGTTTGGCTCGTGCCATTGTCAGCCGGCCGCGTATCATGGTTCTTGATGAGGCTACCTCAGCAGTTGACATGCACACGGACGGGTTGATCCAGAGAAGCATTCGCGAGGAGTTCACCGATGCTACTCTACTTGTTATCGCTCACCGGTTGAGCACCATTGCGGATTTCGACCGGGTACTTGTGCTCAGCGACGGCTGTGTGGCTGAGTATGGAACCCCCAGGGAGCTTTGGGAGAAGGGTAAGGGTGGCGTTTTCAGAGGCATGTGCGAGGAGAGCGGCGAGAAGGAGAAGTTGAAGGCTGTGATATTTGGGGAGGAGCACTAAAGACAAAAAGGGGGAAAAGGCGTTTCGGATGTGTATTATTTTCACTCTTCTAATTTGCTTGACGGGGTCATAGACATCAAAAACGGGTGATTGGGGAAATAAAATGGGTTCTTCATGTTTTTATGCTTGTAGAGTTTACACGGCTCAGTCTAAAAAGAGAGGAGACAGATGGGGCCATGACAGCGCCAGAAGTGATACTTTGTATCGTACCATGACCAACACCGCTATTTGCCACGGCGGATAGGGAGGGGGCAGGTACGATTATGGTATGCCGACATCGGCCGAATTTGGGGGGAGGGGGGGGGGGGTGCTGTTGTTACACGTTTCGATTTTTAAGTTTATTTGGTCTGGCTTTCCCTTTCCTTGTTAGTTTCAATCGAGTCACAACCTGCCGTCTGTTGCGGAAAGCTTATTTTTCCTTCTATTCCCCTTCTCAAAATCCGACTGGGAAAAAAACAAAACGAAGCTGATTGATTATCTTGTGCCGAACGTATTATACGCTGATCCCCCAAGACTGGATGGACGGGATGGATGCCGTGTCCACTGCCACCGCCACCGCGTTCGCGGGCTTGAGCCGTTCGAGGAGCCGGCCGAGGGAGTGGAGGGCGGAGGAGTACCAGAGCAGCCTTGGGTTCGTGCCCAAGCTCGCGGGGAGGGTGGTGGAGTGGCTTGGTGTGGAGGGGGATGATAAAGTTTTGGATTTGGGGTGTGGAGGTATGTCACTCTTTTTGCTTTTTGCTTTTATGCCCGCCCGTGTTTTTTTGGTTTACCTACTCCTACCTACCTAGGTAAGTAGGGTTTGATGGCTGACTTTTTGGGTGTGGTGCGTAATTACCTAGATGGAACCCTAGACATTGAAATCGGCCGGGTGCTGGCCAAAGGAGGGGGGAAGCTTTTGGGCTTGGACAGGTCGGCTAGTATGATCAAGGCGGCGAGGGAGAATGTGAGGAGGGGGGAGGTTGGGTTGGAGAGGAAGTGTCTTTTTATTGGTATGGCTACTACCCCCAAGTTCTCAGTATTGTTTGGTGGAGAGTGGAGTTGCTGAAGTTGTAATTGGGGGGGGAACAGTAGCGGACACGTCAAACCTTTTATCCCATGCTGCTATGGTCCAGCAGCCTGAGCACTTCACCAAGGTGTTCTCCTCGGCGGCGATCCACTGGATGCTCGGGGAGGGCGGTTCCCAGGAGGGTCCGGTATCGAAGAGGGGGAAGACGTTCTTTGAGGGGGTCCGATATGTTCTCAAGCCGGGGGGCAAGTTTGTGTTTGAGATGGGCGGGATGGGGAATATAGCTGAGGCGAGGGCTGCGATGGTGGGGGTGGTTGCTAGAGCGCTGGGCGAGACACCGGAGAAGATCAAAGAGCCGTGGTTTTTCCCGGATGAGGAGTGGGTAAGGGAGATGTTGGAGGTGAAGGTTGGGGGGTTTGAGGTTGAAAGGAGTGAGATGGAGTGGAGGCCTACGAAGATTGATGGGAAGGGGGGGTTGGAGGGGTGGGTTAGGTTGATTGGGGGGCAGTTGTTTTATTTGATTGGGGGTGAGAAAGAAAGGGAGGAGGCGGTGAGGGAGGTGGTTAGGTTGTTGGAGGTTGTTTGTAGGAGGGAACCGGCGCGGGAAGGGGGGGAGGTGGAGTATGTGGTGAATTATGTTCGGTTGAGGGTTGTTGCTAGGAGGCTGTGAGTGTGGAGGAATAAGGTGGTAATTGTGGTAATATGTGTTGATTTTATTTCCTGTCAGCTTGTTTCTCGATTTTAAAACAGTTTGTTTTTCAGAAACCCTCTAAATTTCTTACCAAAATTCACGGGGTCTCTAGCTATGACTGTAAAAATACATCCTAAGGACTAAGAGGTGACCAGCTCTTATCATAAATAAAAGGTTTTAAAAGAGGCTCAGCAATCCTGTCATCAAGATCAAGGTTTGTGAAAGAGTCTATAACAATCTTCCCTGAAGAATAGCCACAGTAACCTCACCCGCTCTGCCCCCCCCCCCCCCCCCTCTCCCCCCTGAAGGTTAAATGTTTAATGCACGATAATAGACTTCTAAGCTATTCAATATGTTTGTGAAAACAACCAACAAAAACATACATTGCCGGGAAACATATCTAGTCCCTACGCTCGAGCTCCATTGATCTTGATCTTATCTGAGTGTAGAGGTGTCTAGCATAGGGAAGGTCTCGTTGCTCTTCTTTTCCGGCATTTTCTGACTTTGAGGAGGTGACCAAAGCGTTTCTTGTCCTGCAGAGGTGAGTAATGACACATTTGACATTTTGTATGGCAAATTC
Organism: Cercophora samala; assembly: GCA_030512305.1. NCBI lineage: Eukaryota > Fungi > Ascomycota > Sordariomycetes > Sordariales > Lasiosphaeriaceae > Cercophora > Cercophora samala. The sequence continues at coordinate 11,252 of JAULSY010000044.1, read as the reverse complement.
CCAAGAGTAAATCACGGTTTAATGAAACCCGACTGAACAGTGGAGACAATGCCCAGATCACTCACAAGAAACAACGTATATAACTTACTCATCAACAGATCTTGACAGACCGCCAAAGCAGTGGTATCTCTATTCGCAAAAGGCTGCCGCTAAAAATGACGTCTAACCTCTATATAGCTTCTATAGGTTGCCCTCCTTCCCGGCCTTGTGCTCAGCTGTTGTGTCCTCCATCTCGGAGAGGAACTTCTCAGCATCGAGAGCAGCCATGCAACCAGTTCCTGTGGAATATCTGTCAGCAAAAAACTCGCTTCTTATCGGAGCAAAAGGGGAAACCCTACCTGCACTGGTAATAGCCTGCCTGTACCTCTTGTCCTGCACATCGCCAGCAGCAAACACGCCCTCAACGCTGGTCAGCGTAGTGCCCGGCTTGGTGATGACATAACCCTCCTCATCAGTCTCCAACTGCCCCTTGACAATGTTAGTGGCGGGATCGTGGCCGATAGCGTAGAAAAGCCCATTGGCCTCCAGAGTCTCCTCGTTGCCAGAGACAACATCCTTGACAACAAGCTGGCTCATCAGCCCCTCGTCGTCACCCTTGACCTCCACGCCCACAGTGTTGAACTTGACGGTGACCTTGGGGTGGTTCAGTAACCTCTTGGCCATGATCGTGCTAGCCCTCAACTTATCCTTCCGGACCAGCACCGTAACATGGCTGGCGTACTTGGTCAAGAACATGGCCTCCTCCGCGGCAGAGTCACCGCCCCCAATCACCACCAGGTGCTTGTTCCTGAAGATGGGCACGGCACCGTCGCAGACGGCGCAGGCCGAGATGCCGTTCTGCCAGTACTTGTCCTCCCCGGGGAGGCCCAGCCTGCGGGCCGAGGCACCGGTGGCGAGGATGATGGCGTCGGCGGTGTGGATCTCGTCGGGGGACCACTCGGTGGCATACTTGAATGGCCTGGAAGAGAGGTCCAGCTTGTCGACCGTCTCGCTGACGATGACGGTGCCGAAGCGCTCCGACTGCTTGCGCATCCGGTCCATGAGCTCGCCGCCCATGATGCCCTCGGGGAAGCCGGGGAAGTTTTCGATCTCGGTGGTGGTGGTGAGCTGGCCGCCGGCGGCGACGCCGTTGGCCATGAAGCCCTCGTACAGGACGGCTGTTTTTACATGGTGCTTGCGTTAATGGGTGGCTTCTTTCTAAAAGCATCGGAGGGGTGAAAGCAAATAAAAAAAACTACGAACGCTTCAATTCGGCGCGGGCAAGGTACACGGCCGCGGTGTGGGCAGCCGGCCCGGAGCCGATGATGACTACTTTGCTATGCATGTTCCTCCGCTGCTTGGCTATCGTCTGCTGGAGTTCGGATTGGGACAGCGTGGTCCGGGTCTTTGTAAAGACTCCTGTTGTTACAGCTGCTACTGACAGGCCGGCACCAGAGCGGAGGATGCGTCTAGAGAATGCTGAGGAAAACAGCTTGACGGTTGTGGTGGGGTAGCCCAGAGCGTGGGAAAAAGAGAGGCCAAAACGCGGGGGGGAAAAGACGCTGCAGAAAAGGACCGACCACGTTTGGCGGGGGGGGGTTATTTAGGTGCGTGGTAAAATGATTACGTGAAAATGGAGCGAGTGGCTACAGATGCCTTTGAAATGGTTAATCCTGGAAGATTCTCTTGTAAATTGTCGATTTCAAACCAGGACGTGTTTTACTAAGCTCTCAGGATATATGTATAACCTCGCGATCGATTGAGACATGGAGGGGTGGGGTTGAGGGGCAATGCAAAATTCCAAATCAGATGCAGTCTGCAGGGTCCAAATCGGAGGTGAATAAGCAGTCAATTACGCGGGTTAGGGTTATGTGAGTCCCCCTTTTTCATAACAGCATCGCTACATACATTTTCGCAAAGAGAATTACAACTTGTTTTGTCCCTCCTGGGGAATCTTGACAACCACCTTGCCCCAGGTTTCTCTGCTTCCAAGCGCCTTGAGCGCATCCGGCACAGACTCGAGCCCGACAAACTCCTTGTCTGTGAACTCAGTTCCCCTGAACTTGCCCTCGGCAATCAACTTCATAATGCCTTCCCAGACCTTGGGAACCGAGGCAGTCTCCATCTTCTCGTACATTCCCCAGTGAATACCGACCAAGCTGATATTCTTGAGCAAGACCTTGTTCATAGCAACCTTCTCAATAGTACCAGCAGCAAAGCCAACGATGAGAATCCGGCCGTTCCAAGCGATACACTTAGTACTCTTGTCAACCATACCGACAGGGTCATAGACAATGTCAACACCACGGCCCTTTGGCGTCAACTTCTTGACAATCTGGGGCCAGTTCTCATCGCGGTAGTCAACGACGTGGTCAGCGCCGAAAGACTTGGCAACTTCCAGCTTGCGGGCAGTGCCGGCAGTGGCAATGACTGTCGCGCCGTATGCCTTGGCAACCTGGACGGCGGCAAGACCAACACCACCCGCAGCAGCATGAACAAGAACATAGTCACCCGCCTTGACGCCAGCACGGAGAACGAGGGCGCCGTAGCTAGTAGGAGCTGTTACGAACAGCCCGGAAGCCTGGTTGAAAGACCACCCCTTGGGAACGGGAAGCATGGAAACCTCTTTGGCGACACACTTGGTGGCATATGACCCCTGTGTAGCTCCAAAGACCTTGGAGCCGACTGGGAACTTGGGGTTCTTGGAGCCAGAAGGCGTGGCCAGCACGACTCCGGCGAACTCAGCACCAGATACCCATGGGAAAGCTATTGCGATGGTTAGGAGGGTGTCTCCAGGTGGTAATATGGGGTCTGATACATACGAGGTTGGTGCTGGTATTTGCCCTGAATTTGCAAAATATCAAAGAAGTTGGTTGCCGCGGCGTGAACCTCGATGAGATACTCGTCTGCGGCAGGCTTGGGGTCAGCAAGCTCTGTGACCTTGAGCTCACCAGGAGCCTATTAGAAACTTATTAGCAATGTGTTCTGCTTGACCCATGCTTCAGAATGAGTCCGCATTACCTTGACATAGGCCGACAATTGGATTCCCTTCATGTTGTAGATGTAAGACGGGCAGGCACGTGCACTGAAGAAGGTGAGGAGCTCGAGGGGGCAAATAGAAGCAAGATGAAGGGTAAGGTATCTGAATTGTAAGCAAAATGTAGTATGAATCGCCGCAGAGAAGAATAGATAAAAGATACCAATGCTACGCTAAATACTCATTCTAAAAGAACCTCGGAAATGGTCTTCCATCGCCGTCGTCCTGTCAATGGTCCCTGATTCATTGGTAAGACGGCTTTGCCAGGGTTCAGTTCGCGGGGCAGGGGGGCCGAACCGAGGCTGTGGACTCCTGCGGCTGATTGGCTGCACACCGTGGAGCTCTAGGTGAAGGAGCGACGTCAATCAATCTTATCGCCGGACGCGCCGCCTGCGAACCTTGAAGACCAACCTTGGCTTTTTCAACTTGAACACCACCATTTCTCACGCGACAATCAACAACGAGATCTTGACCCGCGGCGACTCACAAAATATCAAACAATTCAATATAACCCATTCCGTAACCACCAATTGACCAAAACCACATACCCAACACAGCTATCCCGACCACCACTACACCAGCTAGCTGATCGCAACCATCACCACCACCGCCATCCACCATGGCGAACCTCCCGCCCCCCGCCCAACAACTCCTCACCCACACCCCCACCCCTTACACCTTCACCTTCACCCCCTTCCTCCAAAAAACCTACCAACACTCCCTCCCCCCATCCTCCTCCTCCCTCTCCTCCTCCGACAACAACAACAACAACAACAACAACAACAACAACCACAACAGCCACAACAGCCACAACAACCCCCAAAACACAACCGGCTTCGGCTCCCTAGTCTGCAAACACTGGCTCCGCGGCCTCTGCAAAAAGGGCCTCAACTGCGAGTTCCTCCACGAGTACAACCTCCGCAAGATGCCCGAGTGCAACTTCTTCGTCCGCAACGGCTACTGCTCCAACGGGGACGAGTGCCTCTACCTCCACATCGACCCCTCCTCCAAGCTGCCCCCCTGCCCCCACTACGACCGCGGGTTCTGCCCCCTGGGCCCCAAGTGCGACAAGCGCCACCTAAAGAGGAACATATGCGTGTATTACCTCGCCGGCTTCTGCCCGGACGGGAGGCAGTGCCGGCAGGGGGCCCACCCGAGGTGGACGAGGGACGAGCTGATGGAGAAGCCGACCATGAAGGTGGAGAAGACGGCCGAGGAGCTGGAGAGGGAGGAGCAGGAGAGGGAGCGGCACAGGGAGCGGGAGCGGGAGAGGGATATGGAGAGGCGGGCGGAGAGGGACAAGGAGCGGGGTGGGGATGGGGAGAGGCATGATAGGGGTCATGATAGGGGGGGTAGGTTTGGGAGGGGCGGGGGGAGAGGGTGGAGGGGGAAGAGGGGGGGGTATAGAGGGAGAGGGGGCCATTAGGATGCGCCTCGTGAGGAGGGTGGCCCTGCGGAGAAGCCTCCACGTCTGAATTATTGAGTCTGAGCTTACGTAGGGGAGGGGAGGGGGGGGAGGAGGGGGGGGAGGAGGGGGAGGAAAGAATAGGAAAAGAACCTGTAGCTATGCCACAGGTGAAGAAAGGGTCACACAAAACGATAAAAAAATAGGGAGCGAAACTCCTTATATCACGCGAAGAAAAGGAGAGCAAGAGCCCAGTACATAGATGACAACCTGCCCTAGAGGTAGGCTCAAAGATAACGAAAGAGGGACCTGGCGGTAGGGAAAATGGAGCAGGACAAGTCTGTATGATGATTGGCAAGTATCAACCCGACTTTTGTATTCCATAGGAGGGGCAGAAACAGAAGGCGTTTAGGGTTATTCAAAAAGAGGCAAGGCAGCAGTATCGGCAGCAGCAGCAGCAGCAGCATTAGGAGTTCCGGTTAATGGGTCATCAACTATATAATTTAGGGAGCCTTTTTGTCTTCACCTTTGGACCAAATGTTGGACGTTGTGGACTCGCCGCCGTGTGTCGTATAACATGCCCCAAAGTTACAGCCGGCCTCATCAACTTCAAAATTCACATCATCAAGTCCAAATAGAAACAACAACAACAAAAAAAGCAATCGCAAGCGTCATGTATTGTTTGTCCTGTTGTTTATCCAAAAACCTCGAGGTAAGAAAAAAAAAGGCATGCTTCTGTCTGCTTGACATTGTAAGCCATAACACCATCAAACTGGCCAAGGCCCTACACATTCTCCTTCATGATAAAGAGAGAGGAAAGTAAAATATAAAAAAGACTATACCATGCAAGGTTGGAAATCTCTATAGGTATACAACGAACCTAACTAACAATATCATGATCAAGTATTGTCCCGGGAGGATCGAGGAAGACACTTAGTCCTGCTCGTTATACCTTCCGCTGTCATCCCTAAAACGATACTTGATCATGATATTTTCAGGTTCGTTTCAACGCAGGGATTTCCAACCTTGATGGTGTCGTGTAAATGTGATAAAACAAAAGAAAAACGCTAAGAGCAAAGTGTTTCCTGCCGCCGCCAACCAAACCCGATCCTGCCTCTCCCGTGTTTATATACCATGTGGTTGATGTTGTTTTTCTGTATCGTCGTAACCGCCACCTCCAGTCTAAATGAGTAGAGATCCGTTCCTCCCGCCGACATGCTCAAGCCGATCCCCGACTCTAGTGTATGTGCTGTGTTCCCCATATACACCCCCTTGCATGTTTTGTTGTTTTCCTTGATGAAATGCAAATGCAGAGCTCAAACTGCTCGATAATTCATCCCTATAACTTCACCAGCTCAAGACTTCCACACATTCTCCCCCGCGACGCCTTCCAAAGGCGCCACACTAATGAAGCTCTCACTCCCCGCCATCCTCTCCTCATCTTCCCCATCATGGCTACCTCCCAGGTTGGACCTTGGGCTGCCATGGGCGCTACCCTGCCAAGTAGCCAGCTCATCGACCTTCCTGATGCCCATCATGAAAGAAACCATGCTCTTAGGCACCCACCTCCCAACAAAGCCATAAACACTCGCACCAAGACCAACCCTCACTGTTGACGCAGTGATGGTACCATCAATGACATCAAACACGGCATCGTGCAGGTCCTTGAGGCTGGATCCTCTCATGCCCCTGATTCCAGTTGTGCCGATAGCAGAGGTTGATTGGGAGAGGAAGTTCCTGGCGTAGGTCTTGCGGGCGGCGTCGGGCCAGTTGTGGGTTTGCTCGACCCCAGCAGCCGTGAGAAGACCTTGGTTGCCACGGCCAGCGGTGCTGGACTGGAACTTGGTGCCTTGGGCTGGGGTGAAGCCAGTGAAGTCGAAGGTGCCAAGTTGCATGTGGGTTACGGGGATCTGGAGAGGACGAAGTTCGGCGGCGAGGACTTCTGTGAAGGCTGAGAGGGCTGAGCAGATCGTTGCTTCAGGAGCGTGGAAGGGAGGGTTGATCGAGGAGATGATAGAAGGGGTGAAGACCAGGACCTTGGGGGAGAGGTCTTCCTTTTCCCTTTGCTTGCTGGGGTCTTTGGTGAGACTGCTTGCGAGCTCCGTTGGTGGGGGAGGAGGGTGCAATCTGGCAGTGAGGATAGGTAGGAAGGCTTGAATGGTGACGATTGGTTGAAGGAGGTGGGTCTTGAAGAGGTCGGCGAAGCTGGAGGGAGGAATGGTGGCGATTGGTGAGGTTTGATAGTTGAGGGAGGGAATGAGAATAACTGATTTAAGGTGAAGGTGGGACTTCTTGCCCTTGGGAATGGCGGCGTGAGGTTCTTGGAGGTAGCGGGCGAACTCCTCGATCGAAGCACCAACACGGGTAGGCTGTGACAACATGTTAGCTTAGGTGCAGAGGGTGGGGGGGAAACCATGGGGACGTACATCATTAATATCCAAAGCAAACGACCGAATATCCGGCCTGGCCAACGCCTGAATCAAAAGCTCATCATCCCTCGTGTTGGCCACAATAAACACAATAAACCCCTTCCTCTCCAAATCCAACGCCAACGACCTCGTCAACGGCAACGCAGGCGACCCAGCAATAACCACAACCTCCAACCTCCCCCCGCTCCTCGCCCTCTTCGCCCTCCGGTGCTTCCGTAACGATATACTCGCCTTATACGACTTATACACCACCGTCCCCGCAGCAACAACCACGATACCCGTCAAGATCTTGTGCCTCGAAACCCAGTTCTGCACCCTCTCAAGCGCCCCAACAGGGACAGTAATAACCGGCGGCGGCGGCGGCGGCGCATGGGGGCGGAACGATTCGGGAACCCATTCTGGCAAGTTCGAAAGCGTATCCCTCAGCTTGTCCGCAGCCTTGTCGACCGATCCGTTAACAAACACGGCGACATCGCCAGTATACCGTTTGGCGTCGTCCGGGATGTACGATAACTAGATATACACCCAAGCCCCCTGCAATCAGCTATTTTGTTTCTCCATAAACCCTCACCCCGACCCAAATCGAACAAACGGGCATATAGGTATACATACCAGCGTATCCAGAATCTCCTGGGGGCTCGTTCCAGACATTTTTGGCAAACTCTTTTCCCAGCAGCACTATCCTGTCGTCTGTCTACAGATGGAGGGGGGGGAGGCGGGGTTTCCAGAAGATAGTCAGTCAAGGAGCATGGGTGGGTGGACGGCGGTGAGAAATGTAATAATAATGTATGTACAGTACCTTGAGGGCGGGAGAGAAGGAGGGGCCCGAGTTTTGCCCTTTGTTATCGGGTATCAACGTTATCGCCCACCCCTCCAAAACACACCTAACCGCTGAGAGCCGAATCAGCGAGTCAACGTCGGCAACGTCAGAGGCTCCAGTGGGCCTGCCCCTCACCTTGCGGGGCTGTCAAGCTCAGGTACGGTTCCCAAACAGGCTAGCTGGTCGTGAGCTTAAATGTTCTGGACTCGAACTTCTCCAACTCGACGACAACTCAGGAGGGAGTCGTCCGTCAGGCTTTCAAATGGGGGGGTTGGTATGGAAGTTGCTTTGAAGGCCTAACTGGCGAACCATCTGATTGCGACGACGTGGTAGATTTTGTTCCTTGTTTTGCAAGTATACTGCTGTCGATTTGTTCGCCAGTGCTTCGGGCAGGAATGCCTTCAGCCAATGCTGGGGGATTTAAAGGTCAGCATTGAGAACTGCTCAGTTCAGCTCTGCGATTAGTCTGTGATCTGATCGAGATCGTAGAATACGCACCATAGGCTTCGTTCAAAAACACAGACTTCGATTATCAGCAGGGCATAGGGCACTAGGTCAGCTTTGACTTCATTACCTGATGCTGGGAATGATCAACATTCACACCCTCGCTATGCCAGTCTAAACAATTCAACATCCTATATAATGCCATCCCCGACGCCTATTACCATTTTGCATACCCATAACCACGGTAAATACCCCCCCTTAAACCCCCTTAAATGTCCTCCCTACGATGTCCCCCCCACAGACAACCTCCTTCTCCTTCTCACTCAGGATGCTATTCCACATCCTCAAATCCTCCAGTGTGATATTCCTCTCCGCCAAACTCCTCTTGAGCAAATCAATCTGCCCATCCCCGCCCCCAATCACATTCCCCGGCCTACCACCCCGTTCCGGATCCCCAACAATAGGAGCCCCGACCCCATCCCCTTGTCTCCCCTTCTCCCTCGACAGCATCCCAAATCTCAGCCCCACTTCCGTGACCGTGACAATAATACTGATAATAATCAGGATAATAATAATCCAGGTAATGTAGCTCATTTTGGAGTCGGCCACACTATCAGCGAGAATCTCGGACAAGTCCAAAAACACGCGGCACCGCTCGTTGAGCGTCTTGATGCGGGGGTCGATCTCGAGGTACTCCCGAATCGCCACGTAGAGCGGGTGCAGCGTTGGCTCCGAGTCCCAGAAGAAGTTGGGTACGTCGAGGATATTGGAGGCTAAAACATAAAAAGACGTTAGAAATATGCCCAACAAGCTGTCGTGAGAAAAGTGCTTACAAAGATTAATATCCACTCTGGACTTGAACAACCTCCCCAGGATCTTCACGATCTCCGTTCTGGTCATGTTGAGCTCTCCAGTCATGGCTAGTCTCTTGGGCACATGCTGCGCGTCGGACATCGTCTCCGACATGCGCTCCTCAAAGAAACACAGCTTAGTACTCTGAGCGATAGCATGGCTAATCGTTAGCTTGACCATGTGGTCCGAACGTGGCAGCAGCGTGATCATGTCGTTGAATACACGCGGCCGCTTCACATCGGCACTGTACTCGAAGTGGAACTCCTCCATCTCAAAGTCAGCTTCGTCCAGTGGTCTTGTGGCAAGCGCTATGTTGGTTTCGTGCTCCGAAAACGCCAAATCCGCCAAGATGTCCTTCTCTTGTCGCTCAGTAAAGTTCCAAAACACCACCACTCCATACGAGAAGACAAACATCTCCGCAAAGTGCTTTGCATCCGGAACCAACCGATTGATAGGGTTCACCGTGATCTGCTCCCCTTGATGATCATCCGGCCTCCCAATCGTATCCGGCGCACTGCTCGCCTGTTGCAGCACCGTCCCCGTATTAGGACTCCCGCCCATACCCTGTGCTCCATATGAGTACTCATCCCAATACCCCTCATGTTCATCCCTCCTCTCACTCCTCTCAATCTCCAAATCCAATACCGTCTTTCCCGTCCCTGGTGTCTTCAACACCGGCCGACTCCGCAGCCTGTATCCGTCCACACCAGGAAGCAATGGCAAGTGATAGACGATATACAAGCAATCGTCATAGAGCTTCGTCTTCGCCTCGTGTTTCGTCTTCAGAAACTCTGCCGTCTCCTTCACCTTGAACGCCTGAGCGGTACAATACGCCGTCAACCTCGAAACCTTCTCCCCTCTCTGCATCTTAGGCAGACGCTCCGCATAACTCTTGCCGCGAATCCCACCCCTCTTCCTCAGCACGTCCAATTCCTCATCTTTTAGCGGTCTGTTCTCGTCTTCGCCGCGCAGTATCGACACCCGCCTAGCCGCCATCTCATCATCACTGACATCATCATCGACGGGTGCCTCAGGGAGGAGCACGAGCTTTTCGCTGACTTTGGTTGTTCGGGACGGGACCTGCTGGCCGGTTCGAGCGGAGGCAAAGGTAGGTACACCGCTTGGACGGCGCACGTTGCGTGCTGGTCGTTGGCCTGGATGGCCTCGGGGTTGGCCAGAGGGGATATCTGATGAATACTGAAGAATGTTGTCGACTGATACGAGGCGGGTGCTCGGTCGTCCCGCGCTGCCCATTGCCCCTGATCGTTGTGTTCCATTGCGGACTGAAGGTCGTTCGCGGGCATCGGTTACCTGAGACAGTTAACGGTTAACTTCATCGCTATTCTCAAAATGGCGGTTTCGTCTTACCAAGACCGACGGGGCTCGTTTCGACGACGCCATTTCGCCAGATAATATCAGATGTCGTTGTTTCTCGCTGTCCCCCAATTACCAGATTGAGCGGTGAAGCAATCCCCTTCTCAAAACATCCACTGTATTGACACTGATCGCTGTCGTCAAAAAGTCCGTACCCTCCGAATGGTACGAGATGTATTCACTTTTGATGCACGAGTTGGTTGGTCCTGGTCGAATTGGATGATTGATTGAATTACAGGGAAAATGGAGAAAAAGAAACGCCCAGAGATCGGCTCTGCAACGCCAAAAGCCAAGCGACGTCATTGCTGTCAAATTAGTCAGAGGGACCCGCTCTTAGGAAATTAATACCTTGGCAGTGGGACCTGAGCCACTAGGTTCGGCTTTAACCAGCCACCCGGTTCTCTCCCTCGTATAACATTAGAATTAAGTACTTTTTAACCTTTATATTAAATTTAATAATTTATAATTAAACTATCGTTTTATTATACTTTAATTAAAGCTATTACTATTATATTAACTTTACGAAATATAATAACCCTATGTTATTATAATATTAAATAATAGCTTTACGGATTACTTTAAAGTAATAAAAGAGAAAAGCGTTGTTTTTTTTAATAGTTTTAAGGATTAAAATAGTTTTAAAAAAGGTATTTATATTATTATTTAAAATTAATAACGTTATATTAATTTTAATAATTATAAACTATTTTTTTATAAAACTACTGTTATAATTATTAAAGACTTTAAATATATTAAAAAATAAAAAGTTTAAAGTTATTTTAACCGCGACTTTAAAATATTTAAAACTTATCGGAAATATATTTAAGAGATTAATATATAGTACTTTTAAATTATAGAAAATAATTTTAAACTTTTTAAATACCCTAAAGAAATTATAAAACCTATATATAT
>JAULSY010000043.1:165143-228809 GCA_030512305.1 Cercophora samala | reverse complement strand
ATTCTTTATTATTTTTAAAAAGGATTAATTAATATTCTTTAATTATTTAAAGTTAAAGTTAATAAAAATAATATCTTTATTTAATACTTTCTCGAATAAATAAAGGTATTATTTTAATTTTTTAATAAACTTTTTTAAAAGATAAAAAGCTATAGGTTTATAATACTTTCCTTTAATTTAATATAAATATTAAGTTAAAAACCTTTCGATAAAAAAAAAATAAAGGTCGATTTTTATATAGAATAATATATAGGTTAAATATATTATTAATAATTAAACGGCTATTATAAATAGTTTTATAAACTTTTAAGTTAATTTAAAAGGTATATTTAAATTATTAATTAATAAGGTTTTTTTAAAATTTTATTATAAAATAATACGATTTTAAGTTATAATTATTAATATTATAACCTTTCTATAATAAAGTTTTAATAAGAAGTTTCGGGGGAAGCTTTTTAAAAGGCTCTTTAAAAGGTTTTTATAGTTTTTTAATAAGAGGGTTTAGTTAAGAGGCTTTTTAAAAGGATTCCTAAAAAGTTTAAGAAGTTATAATAACTTTTTTAGTAAAAGGGTTTAATTAGGAGGCTTTTTAAAAGGCTTTATAAAAGGTTTAAAAAACTTTAAAAATATTTTTAAAAGAATATTTAATTAAAAGGCTTTTTATAAGGCTTTTAAATATAGTTTTTAACGTAAGTATAAGAAGTTTATAAGGGAAAGACTTTTTAAAAGAGTTTTAAGCGGAATAGTATATTAAGTAATTTACGTAGGGTTATTTTAATATAGTAGAACGGTTCTAGGAAGGTTATTAAATATAGATTTTTATTATAGGAATAAAACGAAGTATAAAGGAAATAAATATATAATATAAAAGAAATAGTATAAATTATAGTGTAATAGTAATAATTGATAGGGAGTTTCCTTAAAAGTATTCCGGGTAGAAGCTCTTTTAAGTGTAAGCTATAGAGGGTCCCAGACTTGTATGTGCCTATTTATCTGTGGCTCGGAGGCTTATAATAATTTTATTTATTAAATCTTTATTTAATAATATTATTAAAGAGCTTTATAATATAGCTTTATAAGTTTTTTTTAATAATTACGTTATTAATAAATAAAATATTTAAGAAAATTTTAAACCGGTTATTACTTTTAAGCCGAAAAGTATATATATTAATTATAAATAAATAAGTAATTACTTATTTAATTATAAATAAATAAATAAGGTTTAAGTTTATATTAAAGTTAATAAGTTTAAAAATTATAAAGGTAATATTAAGTTTATTAATTATAATAATATATAATAATAAACTAATAATTTATTAATAATAATAAATTTATTAATAAATAATTAAACTTTTATAAAGTATAAATTTTTTATTAATTATTAATATATAAAGAGTTTTATAAAAAGTATTAAAAAAAAATCTTAAAAATTTATAAATATATTTATATTAAAAGAGTTAATTTAATCTTTTTTTTTAATTTTATAATACCTTTATTCCCAAAAACTACTAAAGACTTTTATTATTTTATAAAGTAAAATAATCTTTAAAACTATTTATAAATTTATTAATTTAAAACCGCTTCTTTTTATAAAATATAATAATAATATTATTTATATAAAAGAAAATAATAATTTTATTTTTAATATAGTAATATTATTTATAAAAGACCGGTTAATATTTAAGGTTAAAAAGTATATTAATAAAATTATATTATTAAAAAAGTAAAGACTCTTTAAGACTATATAGTATTTTTTTAAATAATAATACCTTATTTAAAGTCTTTCCGGCGTCCGGGAGAATTTATATATATATATTGTAAAGTAATTTAATATAAATAAAGGCGTTAATAACGTTATATTATAATACTTTTAAGTTAAATCTAACGGTAATAATAATTAAAGTTTTAAACGATTTTCCAGTAAAGGTAATAGTATAAATACTTTCGGTTAAAGTCTTTAACTATTAATTACTTTTTATAATAAGCCTTACTTTTATTTTTTATAGAAAACTATATTTATTAAATTTATAAATAAATACCTATATATTATTAAAGATTTAGCGCTTTAAAACCCTTTTCTCGTTAATTACTTTTTAAGATTTTATTTCTTTATAACTTTATAAATAATTATTAATAATTACTTTAAAAAACTCTTTATAAAGGTACCCTTCTAACTATTTATAATTTTTAAAAAGGTTAAATAACTTATAGCAATAAATCTTAATAATAAAAGCGGCGCTTATTTACGGTAAAAACGCTACTTTTATAAGTTTATTCTTTACCGGGACCTCGTTTTTATTATTAACTTTAAATTTAAAAAGGTCCTTTATTAAATACCGTATTTTATAGTAATTACTTTTTAATTTACCTACCTACCTTTTAATAATAAACGCTACCTTTTAAAGCCTAATATAGTTCCGGATCGCTCGAAAGTTATACCCGGAAAATACTCTTTTAAATTTATAATTAATAAGTTCTTTAATAATATTTATTATAGTAATATTTATTAAATATATAATATAAGAAGAAATATTATTAAACGTTAAAAAGGTATTTTATAGTTTTAAAAATTTAAAGTAATTAAGCTTAATAAACTAAGCCTCGCTTTTTAAATCTATCTTTAATTAAAAATAAGGCAATTAATTAAAGAAATCCTTCGGTATTAACAAATATAAATTACTTTAATTAAAAAATACGTTTTCCGTTTATTTATCCGATTAATTCTTTTTTACGTAATTAAGGTTTAAAAACTTAAATAAACTCTTAATAAAATCTATTATAAAGTCTAATTAATTTACTTTTTAAATAAAATTAAAAAGTTTAATAGGTAATAGTATAATAAAGTTATCTTTAAAATTATCTATATTACCGGTTAACCTTTTATTTTCCTTAAATAATACGTCCCTACTCCTAATAATAATATTAATCTAGAGGTTTCAAATCCTATAAATCTAGGTTCCTTTATATTTAACTAAGTAATTAATAAAAGCTTTAACTTATAATTTTCTCTTCTTTTCTTTACCTTTCCTTACGTTAGAATTTATATAGTAAGCCTTATAATTATATACTTTAAAATACTTATAATAAGGTTTTTAAACTTTAAAGTAAATAAGGCCGTTAATCCTCCTTTTTATTAAATAAAAAACTTAAATAAAGGTTTTTTACTTAAGCTAAACTTTCGGTATAAGGTTATTAAAATAAATTACTACTTTTATAATTTCGGGCTATAGAAATTTAAGTAATTTAATTAATACTTTTAATACTATAACTTTCCTTTTAATTTTACCCTTTAAACGCTTAACTTTACCGTTTTAATTTTACCAATTAAAAGTAAAAGGCTTATAAGTAACTTTAAGGTCGTTTAAAAAATGCTTTATTTTATTAGACAATACGATTTTATTATTATATTAGATCTTCTGTATTATAATCTAATACTAATACTATAAATATTAAATAAATTTCTATATAATTTCGATAATATTTTATATTTTTTAACTTTTAAAGTAGTATTTAAAGATTATTTTATTAAAGTAATTTATAAAAGTAATAAAGTATTAGAAACTTTTTAGAACTTTCTTATATTAAAAGAGGTTAATCGTAATTACTTTATTTAAATAACTTAGTTTTTTTTATAGTTTAATACTTCTTTTATTCCTAATTTTAACTATAATATAAGCCTTATATTCTTTTATAATAAAGTAATTATAAAACTTATTAAAAAAAGGATTTTCCGGTTTTAAAGTTTCTTTAATACCGCTAAAGTCCCGCTCCTTTTATATAATAAATATAGGGCAATCTTTAAATTATACTTTATAAACTTTAAATAAAAGCTTTATAATTACTAATTAATTAATATAGTTTAATTATAAATATTAAAAAATAAATAAGGTAATTAAGTTTATTTATTTTTTATAAAAGAAGAATACGCTTTACCGGGTAATGATTTTTAAGGAAATTAAATTTATTTATACTTTTTTAATAATTATTTAATTATAAGTTTCTTTAAGTAAGGTAATTATTTAATTAAAGTATATTATAAATATATTATAAAAGATTTTATTCTTTTATTAATATTTAAATTCTCGGAGTACTTTAAATAAGACTAAATTAATTATAAAATCCTTATAGTAAATAACGTTATAAAATCGCAGGATTTATTTTTTATATAAGGTATTAACTTAAATATTTACTTCTCTATATTTAATAATAAAGATAATAAAGTTATTAATAATTAAATAATTATTAAAAGGAATAGGTCGAAAGTTATTAAATTTAAGAATATCGTTAAATATATAAAGTATAATTTTTAAATTAAGGATTATTAAATAATAAAAGAGATATTTCTTTATAGGGAAATAAACGTTATAGTTAATAAAGCGGTTTTTTAATAATTACCGTTTATTTTAATATATTAAAAATCCGGACTTACTGACTTAATAATTTTCTTTTTTTTAAAGTTTATAAATAATAATAAAAGTCTTTTAATCGAAGTTTTCTTTAAAAACTTTAAATAATTAATTCCGTTATTATTTACTTATATTATTTCTCCTTTCATTTCTCTTTAAATTCTTAATTTTATTACTTAATTATAAATCAATAATCTTATAATCTTTAATTAACTTTTTAATACTAATATTATTCTTAAAATAAATATTCTAAAGGATTTTTATTAAAAAGAAATATTAATAGTTACTTATATTATAATTACAATTATAGTAAGCCTTATAAATTAATACTTTTTTTTTAATCGGTTTATAATTAAAACCTAAAGTCTCTACCCTCCTCTTTTTATAAGAAAAATCCTATAACTTATTACTAATATTATAACGGTTTTACCCTAGTCCTATACCTTTTTTACTTTTTTCTTCTTCTTTATTATTTTTACTATAAAAATTAAAGAAAGTAGCTCCTTAATTACTACCTTTTTTAATAATAATTAAAGAAAAAAAGTAAATATAATTATAAATATCCCTAATAATATTAGTAACTATATAGTTGCTATTTTTTATAAAGTTTTATTTATTAAATATATAAAAAGTTACTTATATTTTAAAATTATTATATTAAAGCGTCGACTATATTACCGCCGAGAATTAAATTATAAGATCTATAATATTAAAGGTATTATATTTATAAGTAAAATAAAAAATCTCTTTTTACTTAATAGTTTAATCGATTATTTTTTTTATAGTATTTATTTTTTTAAGATCTTTAATATATTTATAAAGTTTCTATTATTATTAAAGTCGGAATTAATTATTTTTAAATTTAATTATTTTTTTTAAATTATTAAAATTATAGAAAAAACTTCGGCTTTTATTATAGTAAATATCCTATAGGGACTTTTTAATATAGTTTTTTATTTAAATATTTAAAGTTTAAAAGATTTATTAAATATATTTATAATTATTTAATAATAGAAAAATAAAGCGTAAATCCCTTTTATAAAACTAAATTTCTTTAAAAGTTAAGTCGTTAATAATATATATAAGTTTTATAATTTCTTCGGAGTATTTAAAAAGTTTAAAATTATTTTTTATAATTTAAAAACGCTATATATTAATCTCTTAAATATATTTCCGATAAACTTTAAATACTTTAAAGTTACGGTTAAAATAACTTCGAACTTCTTACTTCTTAATATACTTAAAGTCTTCAATAATTACAATAATAGCTTTATAAAAAAGCAGCTTATAATTATTAAGATTAATATAACACTATTAATTTTAAATAATAATATAAATACCTCTTTCGAAACTATCTTAATCTTTAAAACTATTAAAAAAAATAGCGTTTTTCTCTTTTATTACTTTAAAGTAATCTATAAAGTTATTATTTAATATCGTAATAATATAAAGTTATTATATTTTATAAGGTTAACGTAATAGTAATAGCTTTAATTAAGGTATAATAAAATAATACTCTAACTACGAATTATTAAATCTAATATAGGGGTTAAAAAGTATTTAATTCTAGTATTATACGAAGGAGAGAACCGGGTGGCTGGTTAAAGCCGAACCTAGTGGCTCAGGTCCCACTGCCAAGGTATTAATTTCCTAATAGCGGGTCCCTCTGACTAATTTGACAGGAAGAAGAGAGGCTTTGAAATGTTTTCGGCAGTCGGTCTTGGCCCTAGTGAAGTCTCGCCGCCACTGACCGCCTTGAGCCGGACGACCTGCTTGCCCCACAGCCTGCGAGGCACGCACTTGAAACAATATGGCCCGTGCACTACATGTTTCCCCTTGCTACACTCCCCTCTTTGTGTTGAGGCAGCTTCCGAATGGAAACATGTGTCCGTTGAGTTTTCTTTGCAGTATATTTAACCGAAGACCTGGGTGTTTCTTCCCGGGACCTTGGGAAATGCTGCTGCTTGAAACGCTGCCAGCGGGATATTGTTTGAATACAGAAGCTAATTATAGATGGGACGACAAGACGTTGAGAGTTGAGAGTTGAGAGAGTCTTTGGACGACGGCTAAGTACCTACCTATGCGTCTCGTAATGCAGACAGGAGACACCTGTACTTTCAATGACAGAACAATCTCTTTGAGTCACTGAGTTTGTGTGTCCAGATGACAGAGCTCGCCAATGACAGGTGCAGCCATTCCCGTCCGGGTCCTCCTCGTCAACTGTCACCAACGGACTGATGTCGAGCCAGATGCATGGGAGGATGATGCAGTTGGTTCCTCTGACTACCTCCATATCTGTGTATCCGATCTCATTATATACATAGAGAATAGAATAGAGCATACAGAAAGTGATTGGCAATTGCTGGGGGCCTGGTCTCTGATTCTGGCCGCAGCGCGCTTAAGCAACCTGGCCAGCCGCCCGCTTCTTTGCCTGCTGTGTGCGCTGTGTTCCGCTCGCGGGTTGTGGTGGTTCCCCTCATCAACTGTCTTTGACTTGGGATCAGACTGTCTGTCAAACACCACGTTTGCTCTGCAGGAGGATGGCCAATTGATTTGGTTCTCTTCCATCATCATCATCATCTACGGATATCGTTGTTTTCAACAGCCCCTCCTTTCTCCGACCTTCCGGCGTCGAGCCTCGAGTGCCGAATGTGAATGACCGGTTCCCCCCAACGCTCCACCCTCCGAGCCGCCGAGTTTCGTTCGTCTGGTCTTTTTGAATCTGCACTGTGAAGACGCCCGCCCCCGTCCTGCGCCAGCGCCTGCTTGAGAGAGGAGGTTTCTTGAGCAACGAGGGTCCGGACCCCGTAACAACCTGGAAGAGAGGGTCAAACCATTCCTCACTCGACAATACAACCTCGCCCTCGTCTCCAGCGACTCCCGGACAAACAAAACGAAGCAAAATCAACAAAAAGTAAACAGACCGTGCGTTTCGAAGGCGCAAGGTCAAGACTCGGTCGAGTCGCGGACCCCAGTATCAACCCCTGGGGAGCAGGCCTGGTTGGGGGGTCCCCACGCAGCTATTCGATTTCGAGCGAATCGAGCCAGCGGCCAGCGCGCAAAGGGCCGCACCCCACCCGCCCGACACCAGTAATTCTTCTACGGCCGTCCCGCCGTCTCTTTCTTCGGAAACCATGACGGCGATCCTATCGCCCGCAAACTCTCCAGCGACGTCGCCGCCCGCCATATCGTCGCCGGTGACTGCGAACGCGGCCCACCCCGCACTTCCACCACTCATCACCACCTCGCCGCCCGCTCGCAGGAGCCAACTTCCTCGCCCAATGTCGCACGCGTCCAAGAACCGCCTGTCGCAGTACTCGACCACGAGTTCGCTCCCCTCCAGGTCACGCCCGCCCTCTCACATCTTCCCCCTCCTCCCCTCGAGCCTGCCCTACACCCTCGTGCGAGACTTTGCCTACCCGTCCAGTCACCCCCTTCACTATGGCCCGCCCCCGGAGCCATCACGACCGCCCTCGGGCATGACCACCCCCGCCAGCGAGCAGCGACGTCTCTCGGACCCACCAACCGCCTGGGACAGCCGGGGCTGGGATAGCCACTCCTGGAACAGCGGCAACGGGGGCTCACACAGACCGGCCGATCTGCCCTCTATTCATCTGGCCGACGGCCCACCGTGGAGCGAGGACGAGGATCTCCAGAGCCCTGTCGTCAGCTCTCGGCACAGGAAGCACCACAAGACCTCATCAGGCGGCATCTACGGCAGGAGTCGGGTCGGCCGCGAACAGCTGATGAGCCAGGAGCACTACGGCGCCGAGAGAGGCTTCTACGTGGGAACCAGCGCCGACGGCGCTGACCGGTACTACATCAACCAAGGCACCGAAGCGAACGGCCCAGGCGGCGAATATGTAACCTATCCACCGGGACAGGCGGGACATACTGGCAATGGAAATGCCGGGAACGGAAACGAGGCATACCAAATTGCCAACCAGCAGCCCAGGGGCTACGCTGACGAGGGCGCCTATGATTCGGACAACTCGAGCACGTGCTCCTCGCCAGGATATCACAACGTCGACGAATCCCGCTATTCACGGGACTATCAGTTCACCATCACGTCGCCCGACGAGGAAATGCACGGCAAGGCGGTAGCTCTCTTCGATTTCGAGCGCGAGAACGAGAACGAGCTCCCACTTGTGGAAGGTCAGATTATCTGGGTATCATATCGGCACGGACAAGGCTGGCTCGTGGCCGAGGACCCGAGAACACAAGAGAGTGGGCTTGTCCCCGAGGAATATGTCCGGCTGCTTCGCGATATTGAAGGCGGCATGACGAGCTTGACAGGGCAGCTGGACACCACCAGCCCCGGAAGCCCCAGCAATGCCACCAATGAAGCAGGAACCCCAACTCAGACCGAATATCAGCTTCCACAATCGCCCGCCACCACAGTAGGCTCCGGGTCAACCGTCACAGCGACTGGAACAAACGGATTCCACCAGCCAGTGGTGTCAACCTTTAGCACAAGCAGCAAGGACCTAGACCCATATCCACAACACCTGCTGGGTACCCAAGCTGGCCAGCCACCTCCACAGGTGGTGCACTACCACGGCCAACGAGGGGGCTCCCAAGCCAACACGCCAACGCTTCTCTTCCACAACGAGGCCGGATTTCTCAGGAGAGGAAGTCAAGACGTGATAAGCACCACCAAGAAGGGAGAGCCGGGGCTCGAAACGCTGCCCGACGCGAAGCTGGAGAGCACAAAGAGGGCGTCCAGGTGATAATGCGAGAAAAGGGAGGAGAAATCTTTGGGGTGTGCTTCAACACACGAGAAAAAGGAAGCAGCAAATGTTCTCACAGGACCAGGACACAAATTTTGGGCATGGGAAAGCGTGGAGTACCTAGGGAATTGGGGTGTTGAACTCTCTCAAAAACAAAATGTACTACTAATATCTACACCCCCCAGAGCCTTGAAAGAAATAAGAGGACTGGTTTTTGTTCAAAGCTGGGGCGGAAATTCTTAAGGGCGGGGTGTGTGTGGAAAAAAAGGAAGAGCGCTGTTTTTATTGATCTTTGAACTGGCTTTTTTTTTTACTACTACTTGTTTTTATTTTTTTCGAGTGGTTGTTTATTACCTCTTTTTTTGTCGTTTGTCATCTTTTTTGATGTTGAATGCTGAATGATCATGATGGGAGCCCATTTGAGTTTTTATATGGTCTTGTTCTCTCTCGAGTGTGGTGTTGTGTTGCTGGGTGGGAGGTGAGATGTGTTTGTTTGTGAGGGTGTTCAAGATCATTGCTGGGTGTCGAGGAGATTGTCTTTCGCTATAAGAATTGCATTGTGGATGGGTGGGTGAGACATGTGCCATCATGGGAGAGGAGGGGAGGGGAGTGGTGGGATATACAGAGCGAGGTGTGATAAATAGTTCAGAGGAGTTGCCATATGTGTGTGAGAATAGAGAGGATCACGGTTGAATTGGTGTAGGTATTTGGCCGCTGTAGGAGGGAAATGTTAACTTGATCAAAACACAGTGCCCAAATCTGCCATCTGAAGCCATTGTCAATTACTAAGGTAATTCCTCGATTATAAACACAAGAGACGAACACCGCCATCATCAAAGACTGGTGACATCTCAACTTCAGACCGACCCCACCTGTCCAGCACCTAAAACCCACTTGATAAGTCGTGCTGCAGAACATGTTCCTAGCGGGCCTTGGGGGGGATGACGTAAATCGCCGGAACCGCTGTGGCAGGAACACGGCTAACCAAGCAACATCCCAGAGGGTCGGATTTCCTCCACCTTTTTTTTTACAGATCTCCCGTCCCGTCTCCCCCCCCCCTCCTCCAATTGAGATCTGTTTTCGTTGTACAAACACCCGGGTTCCTGTTCTTCGTCTTGGGGCTCTTGATCTTTCTCCAACTCCCAAAAAAAGCAAAAAGGAAAAACGTCAACATCATCAACAATGAGTCTGTTCGTCGCTAGCCGGTCCGCCTTCCGGGTCTCTGCGCCCCTCAAGCGCGTGAGTTTAATTTTTTGTTGCCCACTGTCCCTCCCAAACTGCGTCATTGCTGGCTCAACATGATCAATGTACCTACCGCCAGGCTAAGCGGTAGCTCTAGAGCTACATTTGCAATCTGCCATCATACACAACATGCCTTCCTGTACCGCATTGACTGACATTTCCCCTCTCCGCAGCAAATCCGCAGCTATGCCACCGACCCCTCCCCCTCCTCCAAGGGCGGCAACAACACCCTCCTCTATGGCGCCGCCGCCGCCGCCGGTCTCGCCGGTGCAGGCTACTACTTCCTCTCTGGCTCCACCGCCGCGAACAAGGCCCAAGAAAAGGTCAAGAACGCCTCCGCCGCCGTCGCCGAGAAGATCCCCGGCGTCGAGGCCAAGAAGGCCTTCACCGGCGGTGACCAGGGCTTCCTCAGCCTCAAGCTCGAGGAGGTGGAGATCCTCAACCACAACTCGAAGCGTCTCCGCTTCCGCCTGCCCGAGGATGACATGGTCTCCGGCCTGCCTGTCGCCTCGGCCATTCTGACCAAGTTCAAGCCTGTGGATGCGGAGAAGGCTGTTCTCCGGCCTTACACCCCCATCAGCGACGAGGACACACCCGGGTACATTGATCTCTTGGTCAAGAAGTACCCCAACGGCCCGATGAGCACTCACTTGCATGACATGGCTCCCGGCCAGCGCCTTGATGTCAAGGGGCCCCTGCCAAAGTACTCTTGGTCGCCCAACAAGCACGAGCACATCGCTCTTGTGGCTGGCGGTACGGGTATCACTCCCATGTACCAGCTGCTCAGGACTATTTTCAACAACCCCGAGGACAAGACCAAGGTTACGCTTGTGTTTGGCAACGTTAGCGCGGATGATATCCTGTTGAAGAACGAGCTGGCCGCGTTGGAGAACCACTACCCTCAGCGGTTCAGGGCGTTCTACGTGTTGGATAACCCGCCCAAGCAGTGGACTGGTGCCAAGGGGTTTATCAACAAGGAGCTGTTGAAGACGGTGTTGCCGGAGCCGAAGAATGAGAACATCAAGGTGTTTGTGTGCGGGCCTCCGGGGATGATGGATAGCATTTCGGGGAACAAGAAGAGCCCGAGGGATCAGGGGGAGTTGAAGGGGATTCTGAAGGAGCTGGGGTATACTCCTGAGCAGGTTTACAAGTTTTAAGGCTTTGGGGGTGTTTGTTAGGAGTAAGGGGAGCAAAGCAAGCAAGCAAGCAAGCGAGCAAGCCAATGATGTTTTTTTTGTTCAACTGAGAAATTGTGGCGTTTTGTATTATCCAGTGTATAACCTCAACGTTTATTATGGAAGTTTTCTTTTTGACACAAGTAACATTCATGACTCTGGTCTGTTGGGACTGTGTATACCACAAACATCATTTCGCACTATTTACTTTCCGCTCTGAAAGCCATGGCGAAACTGACGTCTTGGCGTCTGATAATCTCGAGGTACTCTTTCGACACCCTCCACCTCATGCTCGTCCTGCTGATGCACCTCCTCACGTCCTCCAGGGCCTCTCGTATCTCTGGTTCGCCGGCCTCTTTCCACAGCCAGTGGAGGGTTGCCATGGAGGCGTACAGGCTGTCGAGGCACAAGGGGGAGAGCTTTTTCTCCTGGGAGGGGAGGACCAAGAGGTCGAGGAGGTCGAGGGAGAGGTCCCTGATCTGGAGGGAGGTCTCCCTCAGGCCGAGCATGGACTGCTGGGCGAAGAGGATGTGGGAGGGGGACTGGAGGGGGGGAGCTTCGGGGCCGGGGAGGGGGGAGGGGCCGAGGTGTTGGTTTTCTGGGGTGGAGTAGGTGTCGAATAGGAGGAGGAGGGTGGAGAGGGTGAGGGATAGGGGGGGGAGGAGGGAGATGTTTGGGGGGGGGGAGGGGAGGAGGGTGCTGGTTGAGGAGGGGGTTGAAGGGGGTTGGAGGGTTGTGGTGAAGGTTGTTAGGTCGTTTACGAGGGAGGTGAGGGCGGGGAGGGAGAAGGGGAGGGGGCGGGAGTGGATGTTGCTTGATGTGACGGTGCGGATGTGGGTTAGGGTGCGGGAGAGGAGGAGGGCGGATTGGACTAGGCGGGGGAAGGGGGAGAGATTGGGGGTGGTGAGGGGGGTGGTGAGGGGGTGGGTGGGGGAGAGGGTTGGGTTGCCTTCGTCCTGGGGGGGGGTTAGTGGTGGTGATAAAACGGGGAGGGAGGGAGGGGAGGGGGAGGCTTACAAAGGCTTTATCATCTACGGGTAGGACAAACGACTCGTCTGGTTCGGGGAGGCAAAAGCGTTTCTTGTTGCCTAGGCAGATGTACCGGTCGAGGATGTAGATTGCCCACCACACCCGCCGGCGTTCTTCTGATTCAGTCCAGGTTGTCTTTTTTTTTTTTTTTTGTCACGTCAGAATTATTGATCTTGCAAGTCTGATACCAGCAGTGAAGGGGGAAAATAAAGCTTACCACACTCCCCAACACCCCCCCTCCCCCTCTAAACCCCGGCAGCCCCAACACCTCAACCCACCTCCCCAGCACTCCCACGCTGATCCACGCCGCGGGGTATATCCCGTGCCCCAGCTCATACACCGTCACCAGCACCATCCCCTGCAGAAACTGCAAGCTCACGCTCCCCGCTTGCTCGAGCGAGGCCCAGAATCTCTTTGCTGCGATGTACAGTGGGTTTCCGGGTGGTTCTACCCCGTTGTTGACTGGGGTGCTGACCAGCTTCATCCCTAGAAAGAGGAATGCCAGTTCGGGACCGGCTTCCCAGAGGGAGAGCCCGAGCTCCATGCGCTTTTTGGAGATGAAGGGGAACCAGGCGTGGGTGCCTTGGAAGTATTCGGTGGCGGTGTCTTGGACTGTTGTGCCTCTGGATAGGATGTCGAGGACTTCACTTGGGATGGGGGTGTTGGGGGCCGGGATGGGGGTGGTGGACCAGTTGAAGGCGTCGAGGTCGAGGAATAACGAGGTGGGGAAGCGGGAGGGGACGGCAGAAGGGCACCAGAGGGGTGAGGGTGGTTTAGGGGGTAGGGAAGGGAGAGGTTCTGGGTCGAGGTGCATGATAGGAGGTGATGGATGTGGTGGTAGTGGTGGCGCTTGAGATTGGGACGCATGATTGAGACGGTTCTCAAGTTCTGAGAGCCGGGCTTGGAGGGTTGCGAGCTCCTCTGATGATGCCTGAGCTGGCTGCTGCTGTTGGGAGATGGTGTCGGTGGCGGTGTAATCGCATGGCCGGGCCATTCTGGCGCAGAGGCTGCAGGTAGGAAGGATTTTGTCGCATTTTCTCCTGGGTCATGTTGTCAGTGTTGATTCATGAGAGGAGGATAGGTAGGGAGACTCACTTTTGCTTCCGGCAACTTACACATGCTTGTTGGGCTTTGGAGGGAGCAGGGGCAAATGGACTCTGGTTCGGCTCACCATCGATTCCAGGAGCAATAAAAAAACATGCCATTATATGTGAGGATGGGCTCGATTGAAGATATCAATGTGTATGAGTGGTATAGTGTGATAGAGAAGGCCTGTCAGCTTCACACAAGGGACTGTGTGCTTACCTAAGTCAATGCCTTTGAGTGCTGACACTGGACCTTGTGAGACTGGCGTGGTAATGGCAGCCTGCACAGCCCAAAACATCCTATTGGACGCCGCACTACAGATATCAGATATACCAAACAAAGACTCACATTTTTCATGTTATGCCGGCTTCGAGTTTACATGAGGATTGGTTGCGACTGAGGTTACCTTATTCAACCCAGATGCGTTTGTCTACCGTCTCATCCCACAACTGTCGATCCATCACGCCATGCACATATGCCTCGCCAACTAACTTCCATCTATCCCTCCCACTTGGGCGTAGGATCAACGGCACCGAAGCCCCTCTGACGAAAAAGATTTGATCTCCCACCTTTGTATGAGGCACTCCCATGCCAACGTATCCCCGTGAAGTTCTAAAGACGGCTCTACCCCAGGCGTAGACAGATGATCTCAAGATCCAGTACTTTTTGTTTGATCCACTGTCGTTGCCCAATATCCCTCTGGCTGCAGTGAAGACGAACCACACGGTGAGAAGCAAAAGACCAAGCTCCACGCTGGCACGACGCCAAAAAGGCAGCATGCCTATCATCTTCATAATGAACCGATCAAACACAATATGACGCGGTACCACGACTTGTTCCCACTTGCCTTCATCACCCCCCGGTGACATGTTCTGCAACATAAAGTACAAGACCCGGCAGGGCTCCTCTCCCGTATGCCGATACACTCTGTCAATGTCAACCCCACAGATTCTTCGCCAGTCAAGGTAACACGCAAATGACGTCCTCGGACCATCCCAAGAGCCCAGCCTCATCACCGGACCCGCCACAGTGATCGTGTCAAGATGCTGGCCGACAATCCCAAGCACTTTGGGCTCGTCACTCGGGAATTCAATGTCGGGACTCCAATTATCCAGTACGCGGATGGGCACACCAGGTCGCTGAAACCCCCCCAACGAGTCCACCAACGTCTGCGAATGGGTCTCGTTGTTTTCATCAAACTTCCAGCTCAGACACCAGCTTGGCAGGCCCGGGATGGAAGACGGCCCATCCCCCTGGCTCTTTGACAAAACGTCAAGGTTTCGTGACCTCGTCTGCAGCGCCCGTTTGGTAAAGTCGATGAATATGCTCTCCAAGTCCTTCGAATAGTCAACGTTAATCACCTCCGGCTTGTGCCTCACCATGCCCAATATCCCATACACCTTATCCCGCAAATCCGTCACCTCAGCAGACTCGTGCCTCGAAAACACGGCAAGAAGATCATCTTCATGCTCCTCCCTCGTCGAATCCCTCGTCCAACGCTCCTGCATCGGCGACTGCGCCCGGTAAGGAATCACCCCAAAGCTAGCGTGCCTATACCACACATACACCAAACAATCAAACTCCATCACCTCGTCACCAGACTGAACAACCAAGTCCCTACTGAGCGCCACCTCCTGAATAATCCACATCCGATAAAACCACGGCCGTCTGAAGAAATACCACAGCGCCAGCCGGTCATACGCCCGCTCCCAAGCCCAGTTCCTCCTCAGCGGATCCTTCCTCTCCTTTTTGATCTCCTCCCCAATCCGCAAGTACGACCCCCCCACCGCTCTAACTCTCCGCTGGCAATCCCGCCAGCTTGACCAGTGGTCGCTCAGCCGGGGGAACATGCTGCACTCGCGAACCGCCCGCAGGACGAGCATCGCCCTGCTGGTGAGCGAGTTCGCGCTCCCCAGCCAGACGACCGTCCTCGCCGCGCCGCGGTAGATGGTCGCCATCAGGGCCACCTGGGCGCTCTTTTCCCCGTAGTCTTTCTGGTTGATGCAGATGGCGTCGGCCCAGAGCGCTCTCGGGGTGCCGTCGTCACTGTCACTGTCACTGTCACTGTCGCGGCGGCGGCGCAGGTCCTTTAAGGCATGGTAGAGACTGGGGCCGATGGAAAGGGCTTTGCCGTTGACTTTGATGCTGCGTTGGGGGGTGGGGCTTCCCCAGCAGTAGGAGAGGGCTTCGTATTGGGGGGAGTCGGAGAGCCGTGCGACTCGGAGGTGGCAGGAGATTGTGTTTCTCGAGCCGGGAAAGAGGTCGAGGATGCGGAT
This sequence comes from Cercophora samala, assembly GCA_030512305.1. NCBI lineage: Eukaryota > Fungi > Ascomycota > Sordariomycetes > Sordariales > Lasiosphaeriaceae > Cercophora > Cercophora samala. Next base: position 212,865 of record JAULSY010000043.1, on the reverse strand, counting down.
TTCTAGGTTTGGAGACGCTAGGGGTTCGTATGTAAAGGTTTCCATTTTTATTTTCTTTGTCTTTTGTTGTTCAGAAGTCGAGGAGATTGGGAAGTTGGGTGGAAGTGTGAGCATCTACCTACCTACCTTACCTATCCACCTACCTACGTTTTTCAGCTTCTTGCACTGCCACGTTGTGTGCTGCTGCGCCACGTGTGCTGGCATGTCTGCGTCAAATGACAAACTGAAGTTCTAAAGAGTGATTTGTGGCTGTTATTGAGAGTCGTTGTATGATGTTGAGCTGACATACACCATGGCTGTTTTCCGTAATGATATATATGCCCGTTCTCCCCTTCACAAGAACCCCTGGCTTCCCTCAAACTCCCCCACGACAGGCGGGGAACGCTTATTGACCGGAAACAGGGCGACTTCATCTTTCTCTGCTCCTACATTGAAGTGCACTTAAAACCCCATGCATAGGTACTGGTAGTCATCGCCTACTTCAACCCCCGAATCAGCATCACCCCCCGTCCCTTCAAACACAAAAGGCATGTTCCTCCCACAAAACTCCATCCACACCTCCCTCACACCGCTCAAGTCCAACCCCTTGTTGTCCGCCTCGCGAACTTCAATCTTCCACTGCGCCAGCGGTCCGATCGGCGCCACCGTGTGGTCGTTGATAATATCGCCTGCCCCGCGATAATCTTTCTCAATCGCCTGACGTCCAAACACCGCCTTGGGGGTGCAGTCCTTGATTGAGTCAACACCGTGGGCGTCGTAGGTGAACTGCAACGCTACAGGCTCGTGGGTAAATACGTAAAGCTGGCCGTCTTCGGCCCTCAGTGTCTCACGGCCGAGCTGGCAGATGGACAGTTGGAGAAGCTGGCGATCTCCGCCGGCTTCTGGGGTTCTTTTGGCTCCTGGTTGTGGAAATCAGTGTCAATTTCGAATGGCAAAACGATAAAGGAAGGGACAAAAAAGACGCATACCAGGAAGCCACACGCGAACCTGACTGAGCCTCACATTGGCCATCCCCGCAAACGTCCGGCTCTTTGGCGAGAATCCCACGACCGTCCCGTAGACCTTTTCCCCCTCCGAGTTCACCCTCGGGTTGTACAACAGCCCCCGAACCTCCTTATCCGACAGCTTATACCTCAGCCCCGAATCGCCCGTCCCACTCGGCCAGACCGACCAAGTCGACGACGCAAACGACTCGAGACACTTGCCAAACTCCCGATCCAGCGACGTCTTGTTCTCCATCAGGTCATGGTACCCCTTCAGCGGCCCCGGCTCCGCAAACGCGAGCGGCCCCCTCGGCCGCCAAAAGGCCACCGCGCGGGCCTGGTGGTGGAGCTGCCCCATGACGTCCATCCGTAGCACGTCCCTCAGCCGCGTCATCCAGAGGTACACGCTCGGGACGTTAGGGTCAAGCGTCATGACCTCGGAGCCGAGCTTCCCGTTTTGCTCCCGGTACGCCCTCAGCTCCATCACCGCGCCGCGGAGCGTCTGGAGAGACGCGTTGTAGCCCAGGACAGCCTCGTTCCGCTGCAGCACGAGCTTCATGTACTCGTCCAGAACAGCCTTCAGCTCCTCGCCGCGGTGGGGCACCGCGCCCTTGAACTTGTCCACCAGGCTCTTGATCTGGCCAGCCGAGGCCGTGATCTTGACGGCGCCGGGGTCGTCGAGCTTGATGTCCCCCCCGGCGGCGATGGTGTACACTGACTCCAACGACTCCAAGGTTTCGGCGCAAGAAACAAGCTGTTGGATGACGCAGTCCCGCTGAACCCGCTCGCCCGTCTCATCTTCCACCGTGGTAAGATCGCTGTAGACCAGCTTGGCAAGATCAACCGCCTTTCCGACCTTTTCGTCTTTATCCGCCGTGACGAGAGCGCCGAGGGCGGCGACAAGCTTGCCGACGTCAAGCTGGAGTGCGCATTGGATTTCCTCCTTGACATGCGCCAGCGCTGCCTCAAGCTCGGCCCGCTTCCGGTCCAGCAGCAGCGTGAGCTGTCTGATACGCAGGGCGCTGACCGAGAGGACCCCGTTGCTTCCGCACAGGTCCGAGATGTGCTGTTTGATCGCGCCCTCGTTCTGGCTCGTCTTGTCCAGGCCGCTCTTGATGTAGTCACGGGCCTTCGCGTCGGCTTTAAACGCCTCAAGGTACCCCCTCGTGGTGTCCTCTACCTCTTTGAGCAGGGGAAGAAGTGCGTCAACCTTCTTGGCGTAGAAAGTGGCAGAAAGCCTCGGTGCCCAGGAGGGATCGTTGCCGAACATGTCTCGGCCGAGGCGGATGAGAAGGAGCCGGGACTTGGTTTGCGAGAACACCGTGTTCAGCTGCGATATGGCGTTGACGGTCAATCAGCTGAGAGTCGACCTGGTCGTAGGCTTTGGATAGCGGGCTCTCTGATACCCCTTGACTGCTGAGGTTCCCAACAAATGAAAGACGCCGCAAAAGGCGTTGATACAGACTGGCTGCGCTGGCGCGGGATTCTGGGGTGTTGGTGAAGAACAGGCGATCTGCTTCATTCAGAAGCATACGGCATTGATCGGGAAATGCGCAGACTTGGTCGAGTTGCAGGTATCCTGCATCTTCGCGACCGAGATGGACCACTGTACATTTACTCTCTCCGTCTTTGCCTCTGTTACCTGGCTTTCCAGTCTTTGAAGAGGCCAGCTCTCCATGACCGCCTGACCCTCCATTACCTAGGTAGGTAGCCGGTAACTGTCAACATTCTGGAACCGAGAAGATCAGGCAGGGCGCCTAGATGGGTAGTATGGGAGAAAGAGAATGTGTAGCTTACCTCCGGCACTGCTGCAAATGTCAAAGCCTGTAGTAGTCTCCAGCTTGATAGATACGGCCTGAAGGCAACTGTTTGTCTCCCCAAGAACAGAGGCAAACTTGGCATAGTAGTCCGTGTCGTTGATGGCCTGAGCTAACTTCCGGATGTCTTCAACAATGGATTGCTCGGCTCCAGATGGTTTCCCAGCAAGGATCTCTTCGAGAACTCGAGCTGTCAGAGAGTCGATGGATGGACCTCGCGATACTGCCGAGTCTGTGGGGAAGTCGACGGAAGCGAGCATAGACTCTATCTCACGTAGACAGCCTTGCGCGACCGAAGCCGTGTCCGTGGTGCGCCCTGGGGACGCGAGTAACTGCAGCGCACTTCCCAGCCGGGAAACTGAGGTGTGGTAGCTGCGAAGTAACTCGCCTTGGGTCTGAAGTGACTGGACCGGCGGGCGAATCTTTTCTGGCAACCCGAGACAAGCAGGAAGGAAACCATCCTCAATCAAGGCCAGCTTTCGAGGCCAGGGAAGATCTTTGGAATCTTGCAAGCCGAGAACAATGTCCCTCGTTAGGTCTCCATAGGCAATGCTGATATTTCCTGTCTGAAGTGTTATTGGGAGCTGTTGTTGTCGAGGTTTCAGTAGCAAAGAGTGTAGCTACAGGTAGGTACGCACCTCCATCACCACCATTACCGCCATCCCCCCCAGTGCCTTGGCCCCCAAGGGAATCTCCACCCCTCCCGCCGTTCCCCCCGTTTGCAACGATTCTCACCTGCGAGAGGGGTGAGTTCGCGCTGTCTTCCACATAGAGCCAGACATTCCCTCCAGACGTGCCGGGTCTCCCGGTTTTGCCCTCAGACAGCGGGGAATCACTCTCGTCAGGGCCGTTTTGTCCAGAAACATCAATGGAGATGACGCCTGAGCCTTTTATGTGAAGGCGTGAGCAGAACAGTCCGATGGACTTTTCGGGAGCCGAGATGCTGTCTGAGAGGGTGATTTCCTCGGCATAGATGAGAGCTACGTTTTCTTTGAAGGATAGCTTTCCGAGGTCGATGTTGGCGGTGCTGAGGACGAGCAAGACGTTGTTTTTGGAGTAGCAGACATAGTCGTCGGATGGGGGCGATGGGGTGGTGTTGATGAGAGACATTGTTGTTGGGAGGTCCCAGGGGGACCGACGGTTTCGTCTCAAAGCTTGATGGGGACGATGGCTAAGAAACTGAGAGTATGGTCGTGTGTTTTCCCCCCCAATGAACTGGGCCCCGGTCTTGAAATCAACGGAAGGCTTGCGAACTTCCCTTGGCCACAAGAAGAAACGTTGTACATACCCAACCATACCTAGCTTGAAGAGTTAGGTTAATGGCGGCGATTGCGCTTGTGAAAATTATTTCCCTCCCATGCCTGCTTGTCTTGGTGGATTAGGCAATCCGTAGTAGGTAGCTGAATCATGAAATTTCCTCCTGGCCTACCATCTCGTCCTGTTCAGTAAACATGTGCGCCAAGAGGTACCTAATAATGGGGAAGCTACCATCATCGCCTAGCCAAGGCTTTTGAGCCACGCGAATCGACGAGTTGTTTGTTTTGTCTCACGCCCAAGGACTGGAGAGAAATTGGCGTTGGGTAGGTATACTTGATCCATAATAGAAAAGGTTGGGCATCACATATGGAGCCTGCCTTTTCAGGGGTTGCACTTCACATCAGATTGGGTGAATTTGGTTGGTTCGACAGGAGGTGTCCATACACCGGACAATTCTCTATTCCTCTTGGCATAAATAAGTTGACGAGAATTGAAGGAGTGAAGTGATGGTAGGTAGGTATCTATCTTCTCCTGCTCTTCCACTTTTCACAATAGGTATCTTACGGTGAGACGGATTGCTCCGGGTCTCTTCCTGTTCTCCAAGATTTCAAACAAGCGGATCTCAAGCTTCCAGCACTGTACTGTACCATCATGACTTCCTACACTCCACAACAAAAGCTGGCCGATTTGGCCAAACAGATGGAAGGAATAGACTCGCTAGGCGATTATGACGTCCTCGTCTCATACAACCAGGAAGCCTTGAATACGATACTGCTGGAGAGATTGACCGAGGTCGGGCCCATCACCTCGAAAGGACTAGAATGGGAAGAGAACGGCACAGGTAAGGTCAACCCCCCCCCCCCTATTCCTGCTCTTCACTCACCACATCACATCTCCGTTCTGACCAGCAATCAGACACCTGGGGAGACCCAGTCACCACAACGGTCAAGATCAACCTGCAGAAGCCAGCACTCCAGATCTCCGACGGGGATGGCCGAATCTTTTTCACGGCCTCCCTGTCCGGTTCCCAAACCGTGCGCAGGGCAGATGGCAAAACACACACCGAGGAATTCACCCACATCAAACTCGTCATAACCACCAGCCTGTCCAGCGTGCACGGCACCATGAACGACGCGGGCGACTTCACCCCTCACCCCTCCTCCACCCCTGCTTCCGCCGGCGCCGTCGTCGTCATGGAACCAAACCAACAAGTCACCGTGGGGACCTGCATCAACTTTGCCAACCTCTTATCCGTCGACGTCGACAATGACACAGATGGCAGCCACTCCAGCGACAAGCTCGATCAGATCTCGGCCCTCGTCAAGGCCAAGATCGAGCGCAAGTTCAAAGACTCCGGCCTGCAGTACTGTCTCGCAGCAGTAAGCAACAAATACCGCCCCCCCGAGAAGGACGGCGCGATTGTCCTTCAGCCCAGGTCGTTCACCTTCCGGACCGTCCGTGGCGATGGCAGCACGAGCGCATTGTGCATTGGCATCTTGCTCAAAGACAACCCCAACGCCGCGCCTCAGGCACAGATCATGGAATTTGCCCCTGCTGGGAAGCTTGTGAACCCGATTCCGTCTGGGCGCACTGCCAGCATCATCTTCAGCCATAGGGTCATGGCCAACTGCTATCTTGTTGTAAGTCTTCCATCACGTCGTATGTCTGAACTCACCATGCCGTTTTATACTGAACGAGGAAAATGCCATGCTAGCCTGGGCTGGAAAAGACTTCCAAGAACGTCAAGTGCATATCACGAAAGGGCGATGGTAAGTGATCTTGTGAACCTTGGTCAAAGTCAGCAGCAGCCAGTTTAACAGCTTCTCTTCTTCACACCTTCACAGCTGGCATGAAGTTCACCCTCAACCTGCCATCATACCAGGTCTCTGCCGAAAGCGTTGTGGAAAAGGGCGAGGGGATGGGAACCAAGAGCGAACTGCACATGGACGGCTTCTCCTTCAACACAGACGACTCCACCTCCACACTTACTCTTTCTCCCGGCAGGGCAGCATCCCCATTTCAACTTTCCTACAAGAGCACAACGCAGACCATCGGGTGGAGCAGCGTGCAGTACATACCAAAAATGCCACCAATCCGCAACAGCGGTCAACCAAAAACAAACTTCCTGCTCTCGGCAGCCGGGAGCTGGACACGCGGGGCGGACGAACACAACCATCCCAACGAGATCCGGGCCGTCTTCACATTCGACTCGGCCTTCAAAGTCGAAATCGATCATCCGTCATACGAAGGCTGGAAAAAGGTCTTTTTTGGCAGACCGTTTGTGCCGCCTCAAATCACAAACCTCCGTCCGGCCGTGCCCGAGATATCGTTTCCTGTGGCGCCTCTGGACTACTTCCTGACCACCAACTTGCTCTTCCCTGGCGATCACATATTCCATGCCGACGACCCTGGCGCGACAACGGATACCCAGGGTATCATGAGTCCGCGAGACACTATTTTGACAGGCACGATTAAACGGGTGGCAGCGGCAACCTAGATGACGGTGAGAGTAGTAGGCCATGAGAGAAGAAGCCATTGGAGTTGATGATATTCCGTTTGTTGTCGAGAGACAAAAAAAGAGAGTATTGAAACAGAGGTGTCAATGATGCCCGGACGAGGACTCTAGCGTTGTATGGTAGTTATGTAAGGGAGGCATGGGTGAATCTGCTGTTCTTACCCACTTGTCTCACCCACTGAGCCTCCATCTCCAAAATACCACCCCCCTATTCACCACCCTCAACCTCCCCCACAACCCGCCTATGATCCCTCACCATCCCCTCCACAAACCTCACAAACCCCTCCCCAAACCGATCCATGTCCTCAGCCCCATAAAGCACAGTAGAATGCTGCATAAAGAACCCAAACACCCCATCTCCGCCCTCCACAACCTCAAGCACCAACTCACAAGGATGCCCAATATTATACACCTCATGCACCTTCGCCTCAAAATCATTGTGTCGATATGACCACGGCTTGCCATGCGTCTGGAAGTTAATCGCCACTTGCCCCAGAGGCATATGCCCCTCTGGTCTCGTCTCCAGTACCCGATCAACAATATCATCAAATGACACCTCCGAATGAGCCAACGCCTCGAGCGTAAGGTCCCGAGCAGAAGTAATGATGTCTTCAAAGGGTGTTTGAGGGGAGCAGTCGTTCTTGAACCGGAGAGGGAGGACATTGGCTAGGCACCCGATGACGGGCTCGACGTCGGGATGGGGGCGGTTGCCTTCTAGCATTAGGATTGTGAAGTCTTTGTCGGCAGTGTATCGGTAAAGATAAGCTCTCCAAGCGGCGAGGAGGAAGTGGAAGGGGGTAGAGGAGAGGTGGGCGCAGATACGCTTTAGGCGCTTGGAGTATCTTGAGGGGAGTTGGGCGGTGAAGTGGCGGCGGTGGGTTTGCCAGGTTGACGAGCGTTTATTCTGGGCGAAGGGGAGGAGGGTGCTTGCAGTTGGAAGACCGGCGAGCTTCTGGGTCCAGAAGTCTACGTTTGCGAGAGCTGATGGCGATTTGAGGAGGGTGTTGTGCCATTGGGAAAAGTCTGCGTAGGTGATTCGTGGGGAGGGAACGGTGTCGAGGTCGCGACCAGAGCGGACTGCGTCGTAGAGGTCCATCCAGTCGTCTGAGAGGATCACGAAACTGGCTCTATCGAAACAAATGTGGTGGGCGATGAAGACGACAAAGAGTTCGTTGTCTGCTGTCTTGACGAGGGTCATAGTTGCTACTTCGCCCTCGGCTATCTGAAGTTCCTGGTTTCGAAGACGTGAGATGATGGCCTGGAGCTCTGTCTTAGGAGATACGGTGTGGGATGCGTCCTGAATGACCAAGTGGCATTTGGGCTCTGCCAATGGTGACTGTACGAGCCGATTGCCATCTTGGAAAAACGCTGTACTGAGCGCTTGGTGCCGTCGTACAGTCTCGTGGAAGGCTTTCCCTAGTGCAGGTAAATCCGGGTGCCCATCGATGCGCAAGATGCCGCACAGGTTCATCTGAGACTTGTCGTTGGCGCGGACATGGCGGGCATACATTCTTGCTTGGTGAGTCGACACCGGCACCGGACCAGAATATTGGAGTTTCGGGATATGGCCCAGCTTCTTGCTTTGCCCCTGTGTGCCGTTGACAACAGGTACTGAACTCTGCTTGTCGGCTGGGCCAGACTTGACGCGCTCCTCGCTCAAGGACACCGCTGCCACAGGCATCGAAGCCACAACCTTTTCGACCAGCCCCTGAATGGTTTTTGCGCCGAGTATATCAAACAGCGACAGATCAACATCGGCAGTTTCCTTGAACCATTTCCGGAACTCCACTGCCACGATCGAGTCGAGGCCATAGAATGACAACGGATTAGTCGACAGAATGCTCTCTGTTGGTGTGCTTAAGACTGTTGCCACCTTTTGAATGAATACTTGCTGCAAGATGGTAATCTTGTCTTCGATACTCTTTACCGATGCAAGTAGGTTTGCGGTACTCACTTGACCGGCTGCCTTACCGCTGGCAGCTCCGGTGCCATACGGCCTGTTGGCATACAGCGTCCGGAAGACCGACCGCTCCGACCACCAAACATCAGGTTCCTTCGTGTTGACGCCCACAATCAGCTGGTGCCAGTCTAAACCACCCGTGTCGACATCTGGCTTCTTCAACCGCACTGCCTCTTCAATCAAGAACATGAGCTCTTGCTCGGTGAGGATATCGAGCTTGTTTCTGTCGAGACTCTTCCGGACAAGCTCGTTCTCAGCAACCAAACCCCTCGTCGGGACGGCACCGAGATTCATAGCCGTTCCCACAAGACCCTGCTCCCGTCGCCAGCGCATAAAAGCGTCCATATAAGCATTGGCCGCGACATAGGCCGCCTGCCCCTTGTTCCCACAGATGGCCGACACCGATGACCAGCAGACAAAAAAGTCCAGGTCGATACCCAGCGTTGCTGTGTGCAAATTCCGGGCACCGTCACACTTGGTTCGCAACCCGGTCTGGTACTGATCAAACGACAACGACCGGATCATGCCATCCTGCAGAACAACCGCGATATGAAAGACACCTGCCAACGACGGACCGATTTCTCGAACGACATTCTCAACATCAGCCAAAACACCCACATCCCCCTTGTAAACACTGACCTCAGCCTTCTTCGACCTGAGCCACATGACCGTCTTCTTCCCATAAGTATTCCGATCCCCCGACCGGGACATGAACGCAAACCTCCTGGCCCCCCGCAGGTACATCCACTCTGCCGTCGCCGTCCCAAGCCCCCCCAACCCCCCCACCAAAAGATACGTCTTATCCCCCCTAAACAACGGACTCTGATCATACGTCGGCGGAGCAACCATCACCTTCTCCTCCTCATCCACAGTAAGCACAATCTTGCCCGTATGCCTCCCCAGTTGCATCAGCCGAAAAGCCTTCTCCGCCTGGCCATAAGAATACTCAAACAACCCCTCAGGCGGCCTCACCTCCCCAGAAAACACCATCCCAAACGTCTCTCTCAACAGCCTCGCCGCCAGTGGCTGATCCAGCTCATAAACCAAAATCATATCCACCGAAGCAAACATGACATTCTTCCTGAACGGATCCATCCCCAAGTTTGAATTCTGATGAATGTCCCTCTTGCCAATCTCGATAAACCTCCCAAACGGCGCCATACACCCGAACGTGGCATGGAGTAGCTTTCCTGCAAGACTGTTGATCACCACATCCACCCCTTTGCCACCCGTCGCATCCATCACCCCCCTGACGAAGGAGTCATCCCTCGAGGAGAACATCTCCCCCTCTGCCAACCCATACTGCTCTTTCAACAACCCCCTCTTCCCCTCCGAACAAGTAACCAACACCCTCGCCCCAATGTTACGTGCCATTTGGATCGCCACCTGCCCAACCCCCCCAGCAGCGGAGTGTATCAACACCGTCTCACCCTTTGCCAACCTCCCAAGCGTGAACAAAGAATAGTAGGCTGTTGTCATCGTGACCGGGAGACTCGCCCCCAAAGCAAAAGACATGTCATCCGGTATCTTGACGCACATGTCATTTGCCTGACGAACAAAAGTCTGGTGAGCCCCCTGACCAGGCCGGTACGCCACCACCCGATCACCAGGGGAGAGGTTAGAAACGGAGGAACCAACGGCGGTGACAATACCAGCGCATTCATTCCCCATGTTATAATCTTGGATTATACCCAGCGCTACTGCCAAATCATGGAAGTTGAGCGCAGAGGCTTTGACGCGGATGAGCACTTCGTCAGGACGAAGAGGGCTGTTATCCAGGGACAAAGGGACAAAATGAAGAGTTTCAAGGAGGCCAATTTTCCCCACCCTCATAGCGAGGGAGGGGTTGGAACCATAACGGGAGAGTTGGGGGGAACTGCCGAGGCCGGAGGGCAGTTTGCGGTTGAGGGGAGTATCCTCTTCTATGCGGGGGATGTGGAGGGTTCCGTTGCGGTGGGAGAAGTCCTCTTCTGAGGAGGTTAACAAGCAGGAGAGTATCTGTTCTGTGATGAAGCTGGAGGAGGTGGAGGATTGAATGTCGAGGGAAACGAGGCGGGAGGCTTGGTTTTCGTTGCGGGCTACGCGGAGGAGGCCGAGAATTTTGGCGTGTTCGGGGTTGGTGGATTGGATTGTTGCGTCGAAGGCGAGCCAAAGGAGGGTGATGCCTTCAAGGGCGAGGAGGTGACGTGTGCCGGACCATGCTGAGGGGGTTTCGATGGGGTTTGAATTGCCTTCTAAACTGCTTAGCACTACGATGTGCTTGGTGGTGAGATCGTAGTTGGAGATTTCATTTATGGAGGTGGTGATGACTGAAGCAATGCGAGGGGATGCCTCGAGTTCTCCTAGGATGGCTTGTGTAGTTTCTGAGGAAACATTTGGCAGAACCACGGTCAAGTCGATCTGAGCTGCCGAAGATTCCATCTCAGGGCGGTAAGCGGTCCATCCAGCAGCGGATGCAATCGGCGTCCATTCTTGAAAATGCTCGCTGGTTACAACCACAGCATTGTTGGCAAGCGATGTTTGGAGTGCCTCAGGAGAAAACTGAGCATTCTTGCCGATGAGCACCAGATCATAACGACCTTCTGGCTCGGCCAACACATCAAAACCATCCGGCCACTGATTTCCCTGTCCCAGAACATGCAGAGTCTGATACAGCGGTCGGCCCGTTACCGGTACAGACAAATGGACCAGCAGAGCTTCAGCCTCGGCGTACTCCATCGCCAACAAAATCCTCGATGTCGGATGCTGGAAGGTGTACAACTTCACCAGCCCCTCCACACCACCCTCAACTTCAGCCCCCTTCAACAAATCGAAGCAAGGCTGCCACCGCTGCCGAAAGAAAAGCGCCCTCCCCTGCCCCTGAGTATCAGCCCCCAACGCGGTCACCTCATTCCCCGTAGCCTCAATAATCAGCTCCCCCGAACCCTCCTCATGAAGCAGGATATGATTGACCGCCATCCTCTGACTCGGCAGCTCCGTCTTCGTCTGAACAGTATACTCCCTCGCCCCCTCCCTACCCCCCTGCTCAACCAAAATCCCCGAAATATCCAACGTCTTCATATACGTCGACACAAACGCATCCGTAATCTCCCTCCCCAACCTCGACTCAATCCCACTAAACAGAACATGAAACATCGAATCCAACAACGTCGGGTGCAAAATCGTCCTTTCTTCCAACTCATGCTTTGGAAACACCGTCGGGTCAAACGAGAAAGAAGCAACCGAGAACCCCGGTCCACTAGCAATATCCCCCTTCAGCAAAGCAAAGTACGGCCCATAACGCAAGTTGAGCGTCTCAAGCCGATCATACAACGATTTCGCAGTCACATAGCGATCCGACCTCTCCACCAAAGAATTTGCGCTTTCCACCTTGGACAACGATCTCAACCCCCTTGGAGCACCATACTCGATCGAAATCCGTCCATGACAATGCTTCGTCTCCTGCCCTTCATCAAACGACGAAACCGAAAACTCAAACCACTCATCAGAAAAGGTCCTCGCTGACTCCGCCACGGGCCGCAGCTCAAGCATTGTCTCAGCTCCCTCGTCGTGATCCTCACGAAGAGCAAGCGGGGCTTTGATCAAAACTTCTTTTAGGTGAATAGCAGCGATGCTCTCATCTCTATCCCGTAATCTGACCGCTGCTTCGATAGCCATACAGCAGTAGCCTGCCGCGGGGAAGACAACTTTCCCATCAACGCAGTGGTCTCTCAGCCAGGGAATCTCGTGCAGGCGGATGTAATTTCGCCAACGGGGGATGTGATGGATTGCGCCGGGTACTGGTACGCCGAGAAGGGTATGCCGCGTTGGGCGGTGGAGATGCTCAGTGGTTAGTCTGTTCAAAGACCAGTAGTTCTTGTGATTCCAGGCGTAGGTCGGCAGATCCATCAGCCGGCTACCAGGGCCATTGATAGAGGAAAGATTGACCGGATAACCAAGAGTAAAAAGCTCTCCTGCTGTGCTAAGGAGAGACTCATATGCCGGACGGTCACGGGAGAGGGTAGCGAGGTAAGGTGTCTTGTCTAGCCCGAGCAGCTTGAGGACCTCTTTAGCTGGAGCCTTGAGAACTGGGTGCGGGCCAACTTCGAGAAGGATGTCTACCGTTGGTTGTTCATCCTCGTCTAAAACCGCTCCAACAAGAGCATCAGAGAATCGAACTGGCTGGACCATGTTTGCCGCCCAGTATCCCGGCCCGAGAGACGAGGACTCAGATATAACACGAGCAGTGACACTGGAAAACATCCTGGCGGTAGCGGTAGGCTTCTGCGGACGGACTAACTCACTGGACTCCAGTGCGGCCTGATATCGTGAGGCCATGGGAGCCATGTGGTGCGAGTGGAAAGCTTGCTCGACTTTCAACTGCCGGGCAAACACCCTGCGGGCGAGCAATTGTTCTTTCAGCTTTGTGATTGCGTCCAAGTCTCCAGAGGCTGTCACGCTAGAAGGACTGTTGATGGCAGCAATGGTTAGCCGGCCTGTATACGCCGCCAGCTCAGCCTTTGCTTCAGCCGCTGAGAGGCCCATGGCCATCATTGCTCCTGGAATGGAGTCTGGCGCGTCTAGGCCTGTAGACATATAAAGCCCTCGATAGTAAGCCGTAACAATAGCCGCCTCAAGGGACAAAATACCCGCGGCATATGCAGCTGCTATCTCACCGGACGAGTGTCCACACACTGCAGAAGGCCTCACTTCCCAGCCAGACAGCAAGTCAACAAGTGCAATCTGAATAGCCGTACACACCGGCTGTGAGAACTTGCTTTGTGAGAGCCGGGACTCCTCATCATTGCGAAGGAGCTCGTCGACGATGCTCCAGTCGGGCTTATCAGGCAGCGTCTGCAAAGCCTCATCGCAACGCGCCAATGTTGCTCGGAAAGCTTCGGAATAGAGCATCAACTCGCGGCCCATGTCATGGGTCTGGGCACCCTGTCCTGTGAAAACGTACCCTACTCGAACGGGCTCTTCGGTGTTGAGAGGTTGGGCCCATTTAGCAGTTGATGCTCCGGATGAAAGAGCATCAGCTAGCTCTTCGGTATTGGCCTCGCGTGGCACGACAACAAAGGTTCTGTTGGTGTGAACTGAGCGTCGTGTGGACAGGCTGTGGACTAGATCGCGGATAAGCGTCTGTTGATCACCTCCCTTCTTGTTGTGGAGGTAGCTGGCGAGGTTGTTGATCGCTTTCTCGCCCGCCACCTCTGAGTGCGAAGTGAGTGGAAGAAGGTATGGTCGTGTCTTGGCCTCCACAGCACCATTGACTATGACGGTTGGAGAGTCGAGTGGCTGTTCCAAGACAACGTGGGCATTGGCGCCGCCGTATCCAAAAGAGTTGATGCTTGCACGTCGTGGCTTTCCATCAGGCACAACCCAATCCAGGGCAGAGGTAGGAACCTTGAGTTTCCATTCGTCAAAGAGGATGTCGGGGTTGGGGTTGTTGAAGTGCATGTTGGGTGGGATCTTGCCGTTTTGGATGGCCAGCGTTGCTTTGATGATGCCTGCCAAACCAGCCGCACCTTCCAAGTGCCCAATATTGGACTTGACACTGCCCATGTAGAGTGGCACCTTCCGGGTGGATGTGCCAAATACTTTGCCAATGGCAGTTGCCTCACGAGGGTCACCTGCCTTGGTGCCCGTTCCGTGTGCCTGAGGAAGGTGTGTCTGTGAGCTTTCTTTCCTTCATGTCCAAGTTACCTGTACCTATTCATATGAATGAATTACTCACCTCAAAATATCCCGTATCGTCAGGGTCGATACCCGCCTTGGCATACGTCGCCCGGATCAAAGCCTCCTGTAGCTCAGGAGACGGAAGAGTAATCCCATCCGTCTTGCCATCATGATTCACACCACTACTGCGCACAATAGCCCGGATCTTATCACCAGCACTAACAGCGTCGTGCTGCTTCTTGAGCACCACTGCACAAACACCATCACCGCGGACATAGCCCGACCCGTCGGCGTCAAAGCTGCGGCAGCGCGCGTCGGAGCTTATGAAGCCCATATCAGACATGGTCTGGTAAGTGTTGGGCCCGAAGTGCAATGCCGAGCCAACGATGATGGCCATGTCTGCCTCGCCATTGCGAAGGGACTCGTAGCCAAGGTGAAAGGCTGTCAAACTGGATGAACACCCCGTATCGACCGTCATGCTCGGCCCGTACAGGTTGTACATGTACGAGATCCGGTTGCTGAGGATGGAATTGCCCGTGCCAGTGATGGCGTACTTGGGGTAGTACTCCAGGTCCTTGTTCTGAAGGTTATGGTAGTCGTTGGACGTGGTATACATGCCGCAGTACACCGAAGTGCGGGAGCCCCTGACGGCAGCAAGGGGGATCCCAGCGTCTTCGAGGGCTTCGTAGGTTACTTCCAGCAGAAGGCGCTGTTGAGGGTCCATCGCCTCGGCCTCTTTGCCAGAGACGCCGAAGAACTCGGCATCAAAGTGTCCGAGAGGCTGGTCGAGAAAGTAGCCGTGCTTGGTGTTGAGCGTTCCTTTGTGGGTATTGTCTGGGTGGTAAAAGGCGTCGACGTTGAAGCGGTCCGCTGGAATCTTGCGTTGGAGGTCGATCTTGTTGAGGATGTTCTCCCACAAACCGGCTGGGGTGGTCGCACCTGGGACCCGGCAGGCCATGCCAATGATGGCTGGAGGGTTGGGGCGTTCATCATTGCTAGTGAAGATTGCCATCGTGTCTCAAAGTCTTCGTGATGCCCAGGGCTTCACGAAGTAAGGCAGCAACTAGGTTGTTGAAGAGTAAATGATGGAAGTAGAATCGTCAACCTCTACGACAAGAGCTCCATAGACCAGGATTGCAACAGGGCGAGAGCTCATGCTCTTTATACTTACTGGGTTGGATCCTCTTTAGTCAAAGACCCGAAGTTATCGGCAAGCACATTAAAACTAGCTCGTTCCGCGTCTTCACGCCGAACTTGAGATCCCGAGGATGATGATCTCGACACATCAACAGCAGAACTTCTGTCCAGCTCCAATCACATCTTGTACTAGTGTTCCTGGTATGATTGGAATCAGCCCATCAACCCCGACCACCTTGCCATCTACCTGCAAGGCGTCATTTGGTATATTAAACCTCCCCACGTACCTAACATACTCTACTAGTGGTCCCCCAGTAATAATCGCCTGAAGCTATCACGAAACCATCCTCCTACCCCTCAGATGACCTCAGCCCGTATTCTGCGCAGTTCGGCTTCTCCTCTTCAAGCCAAGACGCGCGTTCATTCCCCCTCTTCAAAAATGTCCAAGTCGGCAACTTGGCTTCTTACAGCCAAAAGCGCAGCGTACTACTGCGCAGTGATATAGTGATTACTCTTCGTAGCGTTTCACTCTCGAAGAGGCAACATTGCCTCTATGGGCAACTTTGCGTGATATGGACTAGACAGAATCAACTGTAGTCTGGAAGGCGCGGTGGCGATAGGTAGGTTTAACACCCATCTTATGCAAGCTACCTCTTGTGTAAGCTGACACACCGCCCTTTGTAAGCGATCACCTACTATATGAAAAGAGGAGACTAGAGCTAATGCAGTGAGAGCTAGTGTATTGGGAGAAAACATAGAGCGGAGATATAGATCGGATGATCTGAGACTCTCAATACTAATAATGATCTCTACAACCCACCGTGTGAGGCGAGAAGGAAGAGTGAAACAAGATGGCCGAGGAAGTCAATCAACCGAAGGGATTATATTCTTTGATATCCGATCTTATCAAATGCTACCTAGCCAAGCTACAAGCGGGTGACTAACAACCAACTGGAGATACTATACTACTGCCTAGGATCGTCGAACCAAAGACGCAAGTAAGCACCAAAAGCTTCCTGATATACCAATCCCACCAACCAGCCCCATTAAATCAACATGTCACCCATACCTAGCTAGATCTCATGTAAGCACTTGACGACAGCAGGGGGGTTGATAGTTCTACCTATTCACCTCTCAGTCCATGTCAGCAACCCTTCCTTCCCTCTCTTTACTTCTCGAGTTATCCAACCCCCCCTCCCCCCACGATTAATAACCAAAAGTCATAAACTAAGGTAGTTACCATCCAAAAAACTACCCCCGTCGCATCACTAAACACACCTTTACCACGGTGGGTGGTGGTCGCCATCAACATTTACCCGGCCGGCCGGCCGGCTATGCACATTATAAAACCCCCCCCCCTTCCTCAGGTGTAACCACAAATCCCCCAAAAAACTAAACCACAACCACACACATACCCAAGGTACCTACTTTACCGACATACCGGGTTACAACATCATATCCGCTTCCCCCCCTCCCTCTTCAAAAAAACCCCAATCTATTTTCATTCTTGGCAACTTTGTCAATCAATTCTTGGGTACGGTACTTGACGCAGATCATTAAATTGCCAGGAATACAAAAATCTCCATCCCACACACTATCAACTCGCCTACCTTTACCGAAGCAGATTATATATGCTTATATTGACCCCCCCCCCAACCCCCCAACCCCCCTTTCACCCCGCGACCCGATCGGCTCGGGCCGCATTGGAGACAAGGAAAACAAAACAAAACGCAACACAATATATTGAAGCTAAAAAAGAATAGTCTAACCCATTGACATACATCAATTGTGGAATTGGAAGGGGGCGGAATCTCACATGTTGCAGGATGGATGGATGGGGGGCAAAAAAAAAATATCATGTTCAAATATCAGCAGCCGCAGCCAACTGTTGTTTCTTTGTTTCTTCTCTTCGAACCCATTGCCCTCTCCCCTTTCTCTGGCAGATGTCTCTCTCTACCAGGGCGGCATGTCCGTATATATAGGTATATATATATCAGGTATATAACAGGTCTCCCCCCCCCCTTCCCACCTTCTTTCCTGTGTCCCATTTTTCTGTCCATTTCGTTTACGATGGACTTCATACAAAAAAAAATATGCTTCCACATCTTTTTTTCCTCACACAAACATTCCTCTTTCATCACAGCCCCCCCCATCCTCCACGATGCCTGCTGTGTGTGTGTGTATGTGCCCCCCCGAAAAAAATGCCATCGCTATCATCGCCATCACCACCACCACCACCATCACCACCGCTGCCGCCGAGATGTTGCCTAGTCCACAGCATTGAAACCATCCGACGCCAGACAACGCGGGCAAAGAGCCAAGGGATGGATAAAGAAAAAAAAAGCATGAGCCCTTGAACCTCAAGGTGCCCCGGCCGCTGTTTTCCATCCCCTTCTCTCATGCCCAGCAGGGGTATCCAAAGCCAGTACCCAATTCCGTTGAACCAAACCCCCCACCCCCCAAAAAAAAGAAAAAGACATAAGAAGCCAGACAAAAAGACACATATCCGTATATCATTACATTAAGTGAGTCCACTTTTCCGTGTGTTTGTGTGTGTGTTGTCAAATAATTGTTGCTGACAAGTCGTTTGAAGAACCAAAGCCGTATCCCACGTTTATAGGGCTGCGCAAGACCAACCGTCCCGACTCCGAAAACAATAAGACAAAAGAAACTCCGTGTCAAGACTGGTTTTGTTGCATGCATAAAATCAAGAGAAATGGTGTTGGTACAATGACCCGCTCTGATTACGAGGGGCCAGATATCAGAACAGCTGCATCGGTTCATGACTTGTCCGTGCTAAAGTCTTGGGGGGTGATGTTTTGAGCAAACTGAAACTGCTTTGATCGTGGCATGTTGGTAGGCGAGGATCGTGCTGAGGACTCAGTTGCGTAAGAGTCGGGGAAGTGATATTCGGTCTGGGCGAGGGAAGGGCCAAAGAAGCCGTTGTATGTTGGCCCCATGGACTGTGGCGGGAACGAGGGTGTCACAGGCTGGCTTGCCACATAACCAGGCATCTGCGGCGCCATTGAGAACTCAAGCTCAGATCCTCCATGGCTGCAGAGGCTTGGCGTGGGAAGGGGTTCGTCTTGTGGGGCGAAGTTCCAGGCGTGGTCCATGGAGCCGGTGTAGTATGCGTCTTGCATACCCATTTGTAGACCCGGAGTCCCTGGCGGTGTCTTCATGGTGGCCTCGGACTTGTACATGGGAAGCCCGCCCACAGCACCAAGTGAACCGTACGTAAAGCCGGTCTCTTCATCCGAAGAATTGGTGCCAACTGTACCTTCGCGCAAGCTCTGGCCATTGTGGGCTCCAGGGCTCAGCGGTGACATGGCGCTGTTCAAAGAAGCCATTACGGGAGAGTGACCGTCTTGAAGGCTTTGAAGAAGCGCCTCCTTGTTGCGCTCCATCGCAAAGGGAGACCTCGGTCCGCCTGGCCCCATGAATGATTTTTGCACGCGCCCACCAAGGCCACCGGTAGCCGAAGAGATGCGTCTCATCGGGCTCGCCGTTTCTGACCTTCGAGGTGCTTCAATACCCGTCTTTGGCCCAGGGCCGCCCCTCAAGGAGGATGGCCCGAGAGGCGCTGGACGTCGCAATTTCCTGCGACCGGCGATATCAGCTGGGGGTGGTGGGGATTTGAAGCGCAAGTCCGACACTGTCAAGGGTGACTCAGGCAAGGAAGTCGGAGACAGAGCTTCACATTTCACCAAATTCTCCTCGGATACTCGGCGTTGAAGGAGCTCGGCCTCGGTGCTGACCATGTTCTCGGGTATCATTTCAGACGGGAAGCGCGGGATGGGAGGTGACGCAAAATAGTCTCGGTCAGGGAATGAGCCGAAGTGGCCTGTTTCCCCCATATCGATATGGTCCTGGCTTTGGACTCTGTGTAGGCCATGACCCGACAAGCCATCTAGAAGCTCTGGGTTTGCCTGCCTGAAGCTGAAAGGCGTTGGCTGTTGAAAGTTGATTTCCTGTTGGGGCGTGGTGAACGCGCTCATGGCTGCTGAGGATTGATCAAGACCCGTCAAGTCTTGCGAGCGGTGAACAGGCGATCGCACCTGCTCATACTTGATGTGAACCTCATCATCACTCCCTGGGCTTACTGGAGTGTCGCCTCCAGGTGTTACTGCGGATGAAGCCTCGACAGACTCGTTGAGAGGCTGTGGCCCTGAAGCACCATCATCGCTATCAGTGCCATCATCGCTTCCTCCGAATCTGGCAGTTGATAGCCCAAGAGGTTGATGCTGGTTGCTCAACCCGTAAAACTCGGTCACAGTACCTTGCTCTTGGTCCCCGGATTCTTTCGCCTCCGAAGCCTCCTTTTCTCTTGCCTGCTGCGCCTCGAACTCTGCTGTCTTTCTCATTTGCTTCTCCTTTGCCCGACGGTTTTGGAACCAGTTCTACACGAAACATGTTAGCATAAAAACACACTTTCTGCGCGTTTGCGGCAAACCAACGTTTATTCTGGGAACCTCGACTCCCATTTGTTCGGCGAGCTCGCGCTTGGTGCTGCTATTTGGCTTGGGATTCTTGTTGAACTCGCGCTCCAGCAGTTCCACCTCGTCCTTTGCCAGCCTTGGCTTGGGCTCTGTCTGCTTCGACATGTGCATGCCTCCCTGTCCCATCATCACTGCTCTTTGCTGGTGTTGTTGGTAGTAGGCCACCATGTGCTGACTCCAATACGGATACTGGTGGTCCTGGGGCTGCGTGTGCTGTTGGATGCCATGATAGCCCTGCATCTGGATGGCGTATCGGCGGTAGGGTTCCATGTAGTCCATGTCCATGATGTCCAACTGGGTCGACCGGTTCGGTGGGAAGGGCCGTCGTCGTTGTCCGGGAGTTGGTCGTGAGTGAGGAAGATGATGCTGTCTCAAGAACACCCAGAAGACGAAGCAGCGTCTTTGTGGGCTCAGAGATGGTGGACACAAAAGAGTGACTGGGGTGAGGCGGACTCTTGAGTGATATGGACGGGGGAAATGTCAAAGAACGTGTGGGCCCGATCAGGACGCTACCAGGGGTCAGGAGCGTGGATGGGGTGGGCACCGGCCAGGAGGTCTTAACCAGTTTAAGACTGAGCGATGAACTGAACGGGGGTGGGAGGGGGGTGGGCGAGGCGAGACCCGGAGCGGAACGGCAAGACACAGCTCGTGTACAGGGCTCTCCCCGTCTCACTTTTTTGCAGCTTTTTTCTGTTCCCTGCTGAGGACTTGCTGCTGAACAGTCTCATCAGTCACAACAGGACAAGACAGGGCGAGGCGAGAGGGAACGAAGGGGGGGTAGCAGTGGAGAAGGGGCATTGTTATTTGTCCCGGACTTGTGCTCTGCCGTGTGCCGTGCATCACCCAGGCTCTCGCCGTGCAAGAACCCATCGACACTGCTCCAGGACGAGTCGCGGGTGAGGAAGCGGCAGGAGAGTGGTGTGGTTCGGCATGCAGGCGGCGGGTGCTGGGGCCACAGGCTGGGCTTGGAAGGGGATGGTGGTGATGGGGGCATGGATCGTGAGGTGGTGTGTGGGCGAACGAGGAGCGAGACCCTCAACAAGGGTAGGGCCAGGGGGGCAGCCAGGGCCCAGGGTGAGCTCTCCACGAGGTACCACTGGGTACGAAGGACGAACGTGGGCGCTCTGATAGGTACCTCGGGCAAAGCTGTGGATCTTTTGGTGAGCAGCACCAAGACCTTGGGGTGTGCTGGGGTGACCGGCTCCCCGGGGCATTCTTTTTGATTAGAGTGTGGACAAGCACACAAGCCCAGGGACGGCGCGCTGTCAGTTCAGTATCCGTACAGAACAGACTGCAGGTGGGTGCAGGCGGCGTGGGACTGCAGAGGCAGAGGCTGGGAGGAGGAGCGCGAGCAGATGCTGGGCACGGGTCGTGGTTGGAACCTCTGGGTACGCCTTGGGACGAGAAATCCCACCCTGGCCTGGTCCCGAGCTCCCCGCCTGGACAATCTTGGCGTCCCTTAAACATCCTTGCATCCTGAACACCAGCTCGCACAGAGCCACAGCATCCCTGGACCAAAGTGCCACCCTGCACGCTACCTGGACCCCTGGCGGTTTTTGGTTGCTCTGATGGGGAGATGGGGAGAGTTGGGCATCCGTATGTATGTATCATGGCTCCATGGTTGATGATGACTTTTGACAAGAACATCTGGACCACGAGACCCTGCAGCTCGGTGGGAAAACTCTGAGGTGATGAGCATACGGAGCTCTGAGCAATAGGAAAAGCCGTTGGCGGAGCCGGAGCCTCGTGGGAAGGGTGCCGGGCGGGTCGAGCGCGAACTAGAGCCCTTGAGCGGAGTTGTTGCTGTGGGATGGGTGCACTGTGTGGGGTTAAAGATACGGTCCCGAAGCCGAGAGCTTCTGTGAGAGGCGGAGGGCGATGGATGGAGTGGACCGTGGAATCGTGAGGGCGAGAGAAAAGCCAGCCGCCCGAAGCCGGGAGGCACCGTGCCTCGGGAGCCAGAGACCAGTGCCAGGGACAAGGGAGAAACACCAGAGACATTCGCGTGACGAGTCGAGACGCAGGCGTAGGTGGCAGGGAACACCAATCGGGGTGCGATGGCTGCGGCTGGCTGCGATCTGTCTGATCAGTTCGATGCCATCTCAAAAGGGGTCGGCAGGTTTGTACCACCACGGCTTCCACACATAAGATTGCGAAAGAGAAGCTGAAGAGGAAGAGCATCAAGAAGGATTCTGCTGTACCATACGAGTGCCCGGAAGAGGGGGAGTCTGTTCACCGCAAAGAAAACCTAGCACGCCTAGGCAGGCAGGGCAGCTCCAGTGGACGGGACCTGGAATCTGCACGGGCCATATCGGATGGGGTTATGCCGCCATCAGCCACGCTCAACCGTCCTCCAGGTCAAGGCAAGGACATCATCCATCTTGATGAAGATGTCCATATCTGTTGAACTTGACAGAGAGACAGAGAAACAGAACGTGTCCATTGGTTTCCGAGACGACTCGGAGTTGCTGCATCTTCCACCAGAGCACAAGGCACAAGAACGGCGTGGCAGAATCTCCTGTTGGCTGTAACTTGCATCTCATCCAATTTCCTGGGAAACACCAAAAAGCAAATCCAAGCAAGCACAAGCAAGAGTTCCCTCGGGCGACACGCCGTGAACAGAATGCCAACCCTTGATTCGGTGCCGAAGGTTGTCCTATGCCGGCGCCTCAGCCTCAAGTCCAGCCGTCACCGGTTGCTGCCGGATCGACACCAAAACCATAACGTCCCAGTGCTATTCGTTAGCACTAGTATAGTGTAGTAGTCAAAGACGTCCTGGCGCCCTTCTCTCACGATGTATGCACACCATGTAGTGTGATGGAGGTGAGGGGACAACTTCACATATCTGAGAGGTCCTGAAATCGGGGAGGGGGGAAGGGGGGGGGGGGAGCTGACTGGACAACCAAAGACATGTCCTGCATCTTGACGACATGTCTGTGTAACCGAGCATCCATCTCACTGCGTCTTTGTACGAGTCTGTTGGCGTTGGCGTTGAAGAAGAAGTCAGCTCCACACCAAGCATTCCCCAGCTCCATCCCATTGGGATTTCTCTACTCCGTACATAGAAGCCGTTGAGGGAATAGCTTCGAAGTTCACAATTCGCACCAGTGTTTCGTGAGCAAGAAACAGCAGTGGAGTTGTCGGTTGCGGCAAAGCAAACAAGCCTCGCACTGCAGCTGTCTGATGCAATCCGGATCCTTGCAAGGTCAGGAACAATTATCGCGGGGTTGTTGAGGTAGACTGACTCCCGCCTGGCGGCCAGATGGCAGCGGATGCCAGCCCACAAACCGGCCGCTTTCGCTTACCGCCTCTTCTGATTCGCCTGATGCACCGACCGTCAAACCCTGCCGTTTCTTGCCCTGCTGCAGCAAGAGATATCCAAAAGTCGCCTGATGGCAGACTCGAACTCCACTGACGACGGCAGCACCACAGAACTTCTCGATACCACCCTGTGATGGGTGACAACCCCCAACCCTCCCAACCCTCCCAACCCTCCCAAGCCATGGCATTCTGCAAACTCGTCCTCCAGGAACGCGCCCGGATCTTTACCCCGCTCAAGATGATGTGCATCCCGTCCTGTCTGTTCTCTCCAACAGACGGATTCAAGAGGCACAAGCTGGACGGGTGCGGCAACTAGGTAGTTCCCGGGCGTCACTTGCAGCTAACTTCCCATCCAGAATTCCAGAGTCTGACGGACATTTTGGACAAGAAGTTGAAGACGGCGCCGCACCGTAACACCACATTCTCCAGCACTACGCTACAGCGCTACAGTCCGAATACAGGCGACGTGCTGCTACACTACCGTCCAGTACCACAGAACCAACCCAGCCCAAAGACTGTACATGCACCTTTCTATTTATGGCGCCCGTTCTGTCGCACTCCAGAGTGGGGGTGTCACTCTGCAAAAGACCCCTTCGGTTGGAAAACCACCATGCCGAAATCTTCAGACATATCCCGCCCGGCCTTCTATTGGCCTCAACTTATCAGAATGCCCTCCCCTTTCTTTCCAGTTTCCACTAGACACTTGCCTGCCGCTCGTCTGACCAAAGCATCCGGCACTTTTTCAACACTCCGAGGCAGGAGATGGCTGCGGGTTGGAGAGGAGATGCATACTCGGTTGGCGCAACAAAGCAGACCGGACACCAAAAGCTGGTTCGGGTGCATCCCGCTCTGCATCTTGTGGCTTGAAGATGACCTTCTCGTTGGCTGGTGGGTCTCAGCAAGTGATTACGAAATTGCGGGCGCTCGAGCCCAAGCTCCTCATCCCGGATCTTCTTAAGATGTGCGATATAGGACAAGTCGACAGTCACATCGGTCTTCTTTGAGAGGCTACCTTGGTGGGCCCGTATCGCAAGCCGTACGTCACAGCTCACAGTCTCACGGCTCACGGCTTTCGGGCTTCATGGCGGCATTTTCAACATTTACTCAGACGAGGCAAAGAAACCATGGCAAGCGATCGAATCAGCTCCAGTTACGCAGTTTGATGTCTGGTTATCACGCGAGCCAAGGTCAGTGTCTTAACTCAACAGATGATATTGGCCTGGGAGCTTGTCAGCTCTTCCACCAGCTTATCATTCGGATATGTCAAACTCGAAGAACTGATCGGGAACTTTTCTTGGACATTTGCAAATTGCCCGGTCGAGCTCTTGTATACCGATTGCGTACGTATCTGCCCAGTGTTATCCGTATCTTGCTGACACACAGAATCATAGCTCGAACGGCAAGCAGATGAGTAGTATTGCGTTGAGCTCCCAGGCCAGTCTTGCTTATTGGTTCGCGTACGGGTCAGTGTGTGGGATCTGTGTGTTACAGTGCTGTATGTACAGCCTACTGTGCTAACAGCCATCGTTGACCACCACAAAGTCGGCAACGAATATTCTACGGTGTAGTAGTGAGCACCGGCAGTTCGTGGAGGAAGTCAAAACTAATGCAAGCAGCGGCCAGTGACAAGCAGCTGGGTGAGAGAGCATCAACAAGAGTCTCTGGAACACACACTCGGGTTTGAAAATGACCGAGACCGGCAAGCTTACAACGGTCTAACATTTTTGTCCGCATCGCCGGGCGGCCAGGTGTGGACCTTCACCTTATCGAAGCTTTTGATCCGGCTCTGGAGCCGCGGCGGGGCGGAGAGCTGGAAAGATGGGGAGGACACGACTTGACCCCGAGTGTAACCCTGTCATGGATGACGGGGTTGCTAAAGCAGGAAACCAGCTCGTAACCTGCCGCCCGCTGCCAGCAGTCACAACCAGTCCTTCGCGGTAGACAATGGATGACCGAAGGCGTATCGCTTCCACTGGCGGTCTCAATGGACGGTCGAACGTTGTTAAACCACAGCGAACCTTTTGTGCTTCATCCAACACCGGTACCTGAACCAGAGGTTCACCGCCCACGGTCAAGAAAAACAGTGTTAACGCGCCGATGGAGCACGTCCCAGGGGGCCAGGAGATTAGGATCATTTGCTGGCCCGGGCGGCCACGTGTGTGTCTGGAGGGGAGCCTTGTCCAAAAGCTCCTTGTTGGATAACATGACCAAAAGGTACAAGCAGGTACATCTGGCTTCTCCCCACAAGTGAAAATCCCTGCATCCTCGAGCTGGCCACAGTGTTTGTCGGCAAACCACACCGTTCTGCCTGGTGCGAAGACACGGGATTCCACCTCAAAAGTTCCCCTTCATCAACATCATCGCCATGAAGACAAGTCATGTATGCAGGATATCACGATATCTGAACGACTGACAAGTCTTTGACGGGGACGCTGACAGGCGATCAAAGAAGGTTAATCAGATCGGTCGTCGATCGTCTATTCGGCAACGGGAGCTCCCTGGATCCCGTCTACCTAGGACAGCAGACGAATCAATGATGCGAAGCACCACCCGGCTGAATGATGGCTGGAACCGACGCGGAGGATATGTTAATGCAACGTGGGGGAAGCAATTTAAGATTCATTTACGGCCCTCGCAGACTTGACGGTTTCTAATTCTGTGGTTTTGAGCCGCATCTATCGCATGGACTAATAAATTGACTGCAGGTGCGCATTGCAGCAACAAGCCAACGACCAGCAACAAAAAAATGCGTGATGGTCGATCCTGTCTCTTGTTCCTGCAGCAAACGAAGTCTCAGGTCGGAAATCAAAACCACAGATGCTTCTTCTTTTCCTGCAGGGGAAAAAGGGGGCACTGGTCGGAACATTTCCCTTGCTGGTTTGTCCACAGAAACGCCACGCATCAACCCTCCGTCCACCGGAGTTTCTTTTTGTGCTGGAAACTCGTCGTCGCCATTCCAGTTTATATGCTGTGTTAGCTCAACGGCCCGAGGCTGTTGATCTGTTTTCTTTGGATACCAAGTGATTTGAGACGTCTTGGTGCGAACCTCGACGGATATGCAGGAACGATAGCTGGACGTTACGCAAATCGCCGACCAATTTAAAGAGGGATGCAGATGTTTACACAACAGTGAGATTTCAGAGTCGGACTAATCTTCCAATGTCAGGACGGGCTCACGACTTGACCTCCCCCGCCATCATGCAAGTGGCCGCAACATTCTCTATCAGGCAGAGTCCTGTACCCGAGATCCTGATTTTGTTAACGACCCCCCTTTTCTTTCCCCATCTCCGGGTTAAGAGCTGAGATATTCCCTTTCATAACGCGACGCGTTGTGCTGCTCCGTGAGTTGAAAGTCAAGGTATCAGTCGGTTATCGCCGCAGCCGCCGCCACGGGACAAAATCGGCATCTTTGCGTTCTTATTCAATTTCCCCCCTCCCCTCCCCCTGGCAGACGCAAGAAAAAAGAAGGATGATCATCCCACATTCTCACTCACACATTTGACGCGCGCGCGACGCCGCACGGTTCTAGGAACCATCCCCTGTCATGTCTATGACACCCACCCTTCTTCTCCTTTGCTTCCCCAAGATTTCTAACCATGAGGTCAGCGCGTGTGTGTGGTGCCTTTTTCCTTTGCGAGTGCAAAGACGGTGGGGGGTGGGTGGTGGGACATGGTGGCCGCCGTTCATTGCCGCCTGACTGCGTGGTGTGCTGTGCTGTGTACCTGCCGCCGCTCGTTCTTTTTTACCCTGTCTTGGAAGAACGTTTTTATGCGTGTGGCAGAGAGGAGATGGAGGTAATAATGAACGGGCGGCAAAGAAGGGGGGGTTGTTATTTCCACTTGATGTATTATCTTGTTGGCTCTCTGTGGCATCGTGAGGAAAGAGGGAGGTTCACGATATCATTTCATATTTCCCATTCCTCTGACCGTCTATCTAGGGCTCTGCTGTTGAGGGAGATACAAGATGTGTACATGCCAGTATGTACCAGGGGGACTAGGGCAAAAACACAACCAAACAAAAAAACGATGATGAAAAAGGGCAGCGGCCAGCTTATGGGCTACTAGCCCAAAGGGCACAAGGGAGGTAGGATTCTTTGAGTGAGTTGTGTTGTTTTCCCCCGCATCTATCCCTCTTTTCCTTTCCCCCTCTTCTTACCTTACATACATACACCCGCGTAATCACCCCCCTCCCCCTACCCCCTCTTTCCTCGCGTGGTGTGTTCTGCAGTGTGAAAAGAGGGTGGTGATCAGCGCGAGGCGAGCCGGCACCTGACCGGGGACGCCGCAAGACATTTCCCGGGGCACGGTTTACCTACTGTACAGTACATGCACACAGTTCGGCTGGGGCTGGGCTGAGTGAGGGGGGGTATAGTGTAGGCCTCGACTGGGCTGGAGTGAACTCGGCTTTTGTGTGTATGTATGTGTGTGTGTTTTAGTGCCACGAGGGGGGGAACTTTTTAGTGGTTTTTTTTTGGTGTGAACGTACACATATGTGCATGTGCCGATCGGCTTCTAGACTTTTTATGTGACGTTGTTGTCGTCAGTTTTTCTTCCTTTGGGGGGGGGGGGACCTCGCACTGTTTTATTTTTTTTCGCTATCTTGTTGTTTCCCGCTTCCGAGGTGGTGGCAAAAAAGGATACATAACATTTTTGACACGGGTTGGGGGAGGGGGGACGGGTTGGAATGATGCTAAAGTTAGCTCACGAGCTGGAAGACACAGACCGAGACACTCGGGGGAGACGGGTGGAAGGGGTAGAAGAAAAAGGAGAGATGATGGGGATCAATCAGGTGGTGTTGGTGTTCGGTTAGCCGAGACATTTGCTTCTCGGTGAGTAATGGTGAGGAACTTTTGGATGGGCAAAAGGACATTGGGGGGGGTTTTGGATGGTGGGCTTTTTTTTTTCCTGGGGAAAAAGCATGGGCGGCGAGGTATGTACATTAGATATCCATTGTCGATCTGGATCGTCGGTGAGTAGGTATGTTGCCGCCGTCATCACCTGCTCGTTTGTGTCTTGAGTTTGGGCTTGCTTTTGTTGATCTTGATGATGTTGACGTCGATTTCCCGTGTGGCAGCCATCGTCAACGTCACTGTTGGGTTTTGTAGGGGTGCGGTTGAGCAAAGGTTGGTTTGAGACTGCGTCATGGTGTGCTTTTTGCTTGATGTATGGGTCGTGTGTCTGTTTCATTTTCCATTTTGCCAGACTACCTACATAGAATCAAGGGTCTGATGCTGGCTGTAATGAAGAACGCATTGTTGTGTGGAATGAGAAGTGTTGGCAAAATGACCAAGATAAAAGTAGAGTGTGTGCTGCTTTTTCTCTGTTGATGAGACATGGCTAAATGACCGGGCTCGTAATTCCGATGAAATCTTGTTGTCGCAACTTTGAGGGCCTTCTCTTTAGATACCTATGCATCTGAGCAAGGTTCGGTGAAGATGTATACTTTGAACAACACTAAGTCGTAGTCCTATTTACTTGCTGATATGACATCTCTGCTTCTATGCCTTTCAACAGCTCGCTCTCAAGAGCTCGCGTGGGTTTTGCTAGGTACACAATATGAGAACTTGTGAATTCAGGTATTCAGATTAACCTCAATACTTCCCAGTTAGTTTGTTTCACTCATGGGCTATCGTCGAGATGCTTCTTGACATGAGGATGAGGTCTGGTTTACATCTCAACAATAATTGCTCTCGTAAATACCAAACATCAACTTGCTTGAACTGCTCCTTCATTCACAGTATCCCACCTAGACAGCTCACCTCATCAAATCTGCTATTTGGGAATTCAGACGCCTTTGGTGACCAAAAACACATCAAAAGCAATATCTACATCTGTAGGCGAAAGCCAGCAAAAAGCT
This sequence comes from Cercophora samala, assembly GCA_030512305.1. NCBI lineage: Eukaryota > Fungi > Ascomycota > Sordariomycetes > Sordariales > Lasiosphaeriaceae > Cercophora > Cercophora samala. The sequence goes on along the minus strand of JAULSY010000043.1, from coordinate 183,862 downwards.
GATATCTCGTTGATTAACCCTTCCGCCCTCTCTTACTCCCCATATACTACCCCCCAGAAAACACCATTCTAATATTTTACACCCTTTTCCATTCCATCACCCAAACGCCTGCCCCCTTTTTACAACATTTCCCAACCCTCACGTGACCCCCCTAGTTCCTCACCAACAACCCCCCAACCTCCAACACAACCTTCCCATCCCCCTCCCTCCTCACAACCTTCACCTGCGTCAGATCCTTCACCACCCAATCCGGCCCAGCAGCCAGAACCTCCTCCACGCTGTGAGAAGTCACCAACCCAACAACCTTGCACCCAGCCGCCTTGCCCGCCTTGATTCCAGCAGGCGCATCCTCAAACACCAACACCTCCTTCCCTTGCCCTGCTGACTCACCCAGCTTCTCCCTCCCCAAAAGATAGCACGCCGGATCTGGCTTGCCGTTTTGCACCGACTCGGCCGTGACGAGGTGCTCTGGTGTTGGGAGGTCCAGGACCTTGAGCCAGCCGGACACGAGGGGGAGGGAGCCGGAGGTGACGATGGTCCAGGGGGCGGAGAGGGCGATGAGGGAGTCGAGGAGGGGGCGGGCGCCGGGGATCTCGACGGCGTCGGAGCCGTAGAGTTTGGGGAGGAGGCCCTCGCGGGATTGGACGTATTCCCAGGTGGCCTTTTCCGGGGCGAGGATGCGGAGCATGTCGATTGTTCGGCGGCCGTGGGAGGTTTGGAGGATGATTTCGGGGCTGACGCCGATGTCGTTGCCGATGCTGGAGGGGTGGTTAGTTTGTTTGGGGGGCCTTGTCAAAATAAAAGGGGGGGAGGGGGGGGGGTTATGGTTCACCCTTCCCAGTGCTTCTCTACAGCGGCAGTAGAATCAATGATTGTGCCGTCCATGTCGAAGAGGAAGCTGTCAAAGGAGACGGTTTCGGGGCCAGCGGTGAAGTTGTAGCCGGTGGTATCTATGCTTCCCATTGTGTTGGTTGACTGGTGTGGTATCTTAGGTTGGTGATAAGATTGTATGGATGAGTTTCAAGGTGAGTTTGTGAGTTGAGTCTTTAGGAAACGGAATGGTTAACTTGATCAAGTTAGAGTCAAGAGGCAGAAGTGAGAGATGGAAGAGGAGATAATATTTCAAGAGTTGGCATGGAAATCAAAACAAATCAAATCCACTATGGCGTCGTCGGGTCGGGTCGGCAACGAGGGTCGGAGTATCCCAATCAGGAAATCTCAGATTCCACTTTTTTTTCTTCGGCGGTGAGGTTGACCGTTGTTGGGACCCAATGCTCTGGGAAGTGGCTAAATGGGCATCTCCGCTTTCTTTTACAGTTACCGGGTGATCCTTTGAAGGCAGAGATAACGCCCATTTATTTGGCAGACGGATCATGAGAGTTGGAGATATCGTGTGAACCTGAAGTTCAGTATGAGATGAGATAAAGTGGCTCTCATACATATACACCCATATGATTGACCTCTAAAATGTTCATGGGTTCTGAGATAACCAACGGCCTCTGCTACTGAGCCTTGACATGTATGAATCATTGACAATGAATAAGACTGAAAGTGAAACAAAAGAATTATCGCTTGTTCATCTGAAGAATTGAAGAAGAGTTGTCAACCCCACAATGTCATTGACACAGTGAGGGGCGGTGGGTCTGATAACGCCGATAACAATCGTTCCTGCTTATCGGGGGCGGTGAGGTGCGGCAGAAACGGCGCTCCACCATATTTTTTTGAACTTTTACAATCGCCCTGCTTTGCGACCCCCATCCCCAGGCCAAGCAAACAGACGATCGAAGCCATTTTGATCATAAAGTTGAATCAGTTAAAATGGCAGGATCAATAACCAAACCGAAAAGTATGTGCTCTCCTCTCTATTCCCTCCATCTATCACCAATTGACCTTTTCTAACCACATCAAACCCACAGAGCCCAAATCCAAGCGCACTCCCGTTCGCTTGAGGCACAAGATTCAGAAGGCCTCGGCCGCGAAGCAGCGCAAGGCAAAGAAGGAAGCCAAGAAGAACCCACAATGGAAGAGCAAGCTCAAGAAGGACCCCGGCATTCCCAACCTGTTCCCCTACAAGGAGAAGCTGTTGAACCAGATCGAGGAGGACCGCATCAGGAAAGCTGAGGAGCAGAAGCGCAGGAAAGAGATGCTCAAGGCTGCCAAGGCCGGCGCTTCTGAGGACAACAAGGATGAGGATCGCATGGACGATGATGAAGAGTTTGAGGGGCTCGAGGAGGATTCCATGATGGTTGATGAGGACGATGACGACAGCGAGGGAGACGACTCCAACCCTCTTGCGGCTCTCATTCGCAGCGCCAGGAAAGCGGCCGAGCAGTACGACAAGGAGCTGGAAAGTGGCGACGATGACGAGATGGATGATGAGGATGATTCTTCCGATGACGACGAGTCCGGCGCGATCGATGTTCCAGGCGGCGCTTCGTCCCGCAAGGCTTTCGACAAGGTCTTCAAGCAAGTTGTCGACCAAGCTGATGTTGTCCTCTACGTTCTCGACGCCCGCGACCCCGAAGGCACCCGCTCGCGCGATGTTGAGAAGGCTGTGATGGCTGCTGCTAGCGGCGGCAAGCGTCTCATCTTCATCCTCAACAAGGTCGATCTGATCCCTCCCCCAGTTCTCCGCGCTTGGCTCGCCCATCTCCGTCGTTTCTTCCCTACCCTCCCTCTCCGCGCTTCCAACCCCGCGCCCAATGCGCACGTCTTCAACCACCGCGACATCACCGTTCAAAGCACCTCCTCTGCTCTTTTCAAGGCCCTCAAGTCATATGCCGCCTCCCGCAACCTCAAGCGCGCCATCTCCGTTGGTGTTATCGGCTACCCCAACGTCGGCAAGTCCAGTGTTATCAACGCTCTCCTCTCCCGCCTTGGTGGTCGCAACAACCGCGCCCCCTGCCCCGCCGGTGCCGAGGCCGGTGTCACCACCTCCATCCGCGCCGTCAAGATCGACCAGAGGCTCACCCTCCTCGACTCTCCCGGTATCGTCTTCCCCTCCACCGGCTCCATCTCCAGCTTCACCCCCAAGAACCCAACCGAAGCCCACGCCCATCTCGTCCTCCTCAACGCCGTCCCGCCGAAGCAAATCGACGACCCCGTCCCGGCCGTCACCCTCCTTCTCAAGCGCCTCTCTGCCCAGCCAGAGCTCCTCGAGAAGATGATCCAGCTCTACGACCTCCCCCCTCTCCTCATCAACCCCGAGAGCGGAGACTCGACAACCGACTTCCTCGTCCAAGTCGCGAGGAAGAGAGGACGTCTCGGGAGAGGCGGTGTGCCCAACATCCAGGCTGCCGCCATGACCGTGGTGACGGACTGGAGAGACGGCAGAATCCAGGGCTGGTCGGCTGTCCCACCAGCGGTCCAGACCGGTGCTCCTGTCGCGTCGGCAAAGGGCCCGGCCAAGATTGCCAACGAGGAGGTGGGTGCCGATCAGAAGAAGATTGTCACCGAGTGGGCGCAGGAGTTCAACCTGGAGGGCTTGTGGGCTAGCATGGAGGGTGCTGCGAACGAGCAGGAGGGGGCGGGTAATGAGGTTGAGATGCAGTAGATACCTTTTTTCTTCTTTCTTTTTTACAAAGTTGGCATTTATGCAGGGCGGTTTCAGCTTTCTTGTTTTTAAGTGTGGCACAAGGCGTTTTGGCGTCGAGAGAGAGAGAGAGAGAAACAAAAAGGGGTCAAATGAATGAAAGATGGTTATATATATATGTGGCCTTTTATGTCCTCTTGTTGTTTAGCATGATCAAAGAATATGATATCCGAATCAAAACTCTCTGACTTGCTTGCGCCTGTGAATTAACAATCGTCTTTATGAAAAACTGTTTGCATGGAAGATGAGTTCCCAAAGCTGTACAATGTATAAACTGTGATTTGCATTTTCCCCTTCTGGATTAACCCCTTAACATCAACATAATTTTTTACCGTAACTACCATACACCACTAACCCCCCCGCCCCCGCTAATAAGCCTTCACCAACTCCATCTTCACCCCCCTCTTCCCCGTCGTCTCATCCTTCTGATCCGTCACCCTCACCCTCACCTTCTGGAACAGCTCCAGCCTCACCTCCCTGCTCCCCTTAGTCTCCAGCACGTAATTCTCGGCGTCAAACTCGGCCTGCGGCTCCACCTCGGCCAGGTCCCTCAGCCGGATCAGGCTCTCGATCCCAAACCTCGGCACCAAAACCACAAACCCGTTGCTAAAGATCTTCATGACGAACCCGTCCTCCTCCGTGGCCTTGCCGCGCAGCGCCTGGCCGACATAGTACGCTATGCTCGCCCTCCCCGCCAGCTGCGCGTTCCGGTGCCGGACGTTGATGTTCTTGCACACGGCCTCCAGCTTCCCCCGGCTGCGCGTGCTCGGGTGGACGGCCTCGTACTCGATCGCGGCCGCGAGCTGGCGGTGGGCCATCAGGTCGGCGTACCGGCGGATGGGGGACGTGAAGTGCGTGTAAATCTCCGAGGCGAGGCCGTAGTGGCGGAACTCGGGGTAGGCCTGCGTGCCCGAGCAAAAGTACTCGGCCGACATCATGCAGCGGGTGGCCATGATGCGGACCAGGGTGTTGAAGAAGGGCTCCTTCTCGTCGACGCAGCGGTCGAGGCTGTCGGCCAGGGCGCGGGAGGACTCGACGCTGAGGTCGAGGCCGCGCTTGACCTTGAGCTGGTTGGCGAGTTCGTCAAAGTTGGTCTTGGGGGGCGCGCCGTGGCGGCGGAGGATGGCGGTTTGAGGGAAGGCTTCGTATATCCTGCGGGCGACCGACGTGTTGGCGAGAAGCATGAACTCTTCGACGAGGGACATGGTGTCAAGATGGACCTTGGTCTTGACGTCGATAGGGTCCGAAGTCTCGGACTCCATCTGTACCTTCACCTCCGGGGAAGAAAGGGAAAGGGCGCCAGCATCTAGACGCTTCTGCTTGAGCTTCTTGGAGAGAGCCAAGAGAGTTCTGATGCTCGTGGTGAGCTCGTCCTGTTGAGAGCTGTCGTCTACCCTCAGCTGTGCTTGTTCGTAGCTGAAGGCTTCACGTGACTTGATGACAGACTTGGTGAAGCGGGAGCCCACGATATCAGCGTCAGGGGTCATCTCCCAAATGACAGAGAAAGCATAGCGCTCAACGTATGGCTTGAGAGAGCAGAGATCGGTACCGAGAAGCATCGGAAGCATGTCGATGCGCTTGTCGACCAAGTAGACTGTGGTGCCACGAATGCTCGCCTCGGCGTCCATGGCGTTGCCGGGCTTGACGAAATGTGAAACATCGGCGATGTGGACGCCAACCTCAAAGTTGCCATTAGGAAGCGGCCGCGAATGAAGGGCATCGTCGATATCTTGGCACCCGATGGGATCAATACTGCAGATCAAGAGATCTCTCAGATCCTGACGGTCTTTCCAACCTGGATCCTCGAGGCTCTGCGGTACACGCCAGTCATGACCCTCCTTGGGCAAACAGTCGAGGACGGTCTTGGGGAAAGGCCGGTACTGAACGTCGTACTCCAGGAGCAGGGCTTCTGTCTCGGCAGCCTTCGTCTCCAATTCACCGAGAGAGCGCACAAAGTGGCCTGATGGGTGGCGAGAGCTGCGGTCCCAAGCATCGATTGTGACCAAGATGCGCTTTCCGAGCAGCTCAGAGACCTGTCTGGTGCGAAGACGGATCTTGGGAATCTTCTTGTCCATCGGAATAACGAAAACACTGTCTTGTTTTCTGCCTTGTTGCGCTGACTGGCTGACGGAAGACTGATCGATATGTCCGACGTACTGACGCCAGTTTCTCTTGATCACGCCGACGACTCTGGCAGTTGGTTGAGCGTGCCCCTCGGTTGTCTTGCTGTGTGTTCTCTTGACCTCCTCCTGAAGTGCCTTGCGCTCCTTCTCCGAAACAAAGTCATCAGACTCCTCGGCATCTGGGTTCTCGTTCTTCGTGATGGCGTCCTCCTCAATAACCTGCGTAGATGGCTCCTTCCACTGGTCCTTAGGCAGCACCTCCACAACAACCAAGTCACCGTCAACCGCGCGGTTGATGTTCTCCCGCCCCAAAATTAGCAGCGCCTTGGGGAACGCCGGCACCCTGATAGACCCCTCCAAGTAATTGTACGGCGACACATTGAAGATGCCTTGATGAAGCAAGTTGTTCTTCACCCCCGTCATCATCTTCGACATGCTGAAGTACTCCGGATACAAATTATCCCCCGGCCTCTTCTCCTTGATCTGATCCTGATCCTGCGTCTCGGGAATCATATCAAGCAGCTTCTCACCATCCTTCAGCTGCTTGACGTAATCCGCCAACGAGCAAGCATTGATCCCCTCCTGCTTGGCCTTCTTCAAGTTGTCCCGATCATTGCTCAGCATGACAATAGCAGGCACACTCTTTCCCTTGATACGGGCCAGATGCTGACCATACCACGCCACCGCCTTCCTCACCGCACGATCGTTCCGATCGTTCACCGTCTCGCCCTCTAGCCGGGGCACATGAGTCTCAAGCCGGAACTCGTTGAAAAAGACATAGAACCTCTTGTCCTCACTCTTGGTCAGGCTGATGAGGCGGTTGTACAGCGGGAGCGACCTGTTCCTCAGCTCCTCGAGCACGATCTGCAGGACAATCACGTCGTAAAACGCAGAGTCTTGCTCGAAAAGGTCCATGGCTGTGAGGAAGGCGTTGGTGTCTGGTACCAGGTAGTGGCCCTGGGGGAAGACCTTGGTCCCCGCTGGTGAGTCTGAGAGGACAAATGGGATGGCTTAAAAATGATGATGAGTTAGTGATGAGATTGAGTCTGTGAAGAAGGGTGAAAAGAACACATACGCTTGCCCAAAGCATCCTTCGGAATCACCATCTGATGCTGACATTCTTGACACAGCTTGGAAGAACATGGGATGTCTCGACGGAGGTAGACCTCGCGGACGATTTTTTGGACCTTGCCGCTCTTGGTGGATCTCACATAGATCTTATTCGAGATGTTGGCCGCGAGAGGGTCCGACTCGACCGACCGTTTTAAACTGGCCATTTTTTTCGGAATCTGATGGTTGTTGTGATAGCTGTGAGTTCTCAAGGCAAATTAGTTCTCCCTGTCCCGGATATCGTTTTGGAAGGGGTCGCCTTGGAATGTCGTTGATGTTTGTCGTGGTCTTGGTGAATTTTTGATGGAGGTTGCGATTACCAATGTTGAATTCCTTGGTGTCGCTTCTCTGGCCAATCAATACAGCTACCGCGCTTATGGAGCTTATCGATAGCGCCTCACAAGCGCCTGCCGCGGGGTAATGCAGGCAGCCGACGACGACAACATGTTGAGATCTCAGATTAAGACGATGACTGTTGGTTGTTTTTCTAAGAATTATTGTTACATAGGTATAGTATATACCTTAGGTATTTTTTCTATGAAAATTGCCTACACCGTCGTAATCATTCTCACTTCATGATGAGAGCACACTTACAAGTCTACAAACTTACCCATAGCTTCAAGCTACCTCTCAAAGTGCGAGAGGCTTTCAGGTCCCCTGCCCAGAGCTCCCAACTCTTGTCTCACACACTTTTGTTGACACCCCATGTTTGTTGGTGGCATATTAGATTACCTGGCCGATATCTGTAGCACTGCAGGTCTAGTTGTCCGTCTACATCACTCTGACACCGGGTACAGAGCATCCAATATCACAACGCTATCCATACCGTGTAATCCAACATTCCCCAACATCAGCAAAGAACTTTCACTACCAAGACCGCGTCGGTACCCGGAGATGCAGCACAAATTGCAAAAGCCACGGGCGTCAAGCTCTAGAGAAACTCACTGTAAGTGAAATGTTCCCAAGCTGCATCATATGATCTGCACCAAATTCAACCGGCGCATTTTGCCAGATTGCAACCCCTTTGTTCGCTTGTGCTGCAGGTTGAATCTTGGATCTATCTGGCGACGGGCATGCTTCAGTCGGAGAAGGGGCCGTGACGCCCTTGTCTTGTCCGGCCGCTCGTTGGGCCGTCGTCAGATTGCGACAGCCGAACACTTGATCAACTCGATGCCCGTTCCCCGCCTTCCAAAAATAGCAAGCAGACACAACGACATGATAAGATAAGTTGCCGAAACAACCTCGAGAGCTTTGAGCTTGCCCCGCCTTTGACAACGTTCCCGAGAAGAGGTTGGGGTGGCCGGTCATCAAGCAGCCAGCAGGCCGCCCGCAAGGTGTAAAAACCCCCTCCAAACTACACTAGTAGATTTTGTTTCGAGATAGGTATTCAAGACACCATCGCCACATTGGCTTTTCCGTGGCGAGAAGCCGTGTGTTGAAAAACGCACTGCGTAAGCGAGAGACACAGGCCGCGGCATCACAGTCCCAAAAGAGGATATCTCGCGTCTCTTGAGTTTCCCCTGGCCTCATCCATAAATCCCAGCTGCAGCAAAGTGGGCGGCGGCCGGATAGGTGCGCGCCCATCTGCGCCTCGGGTGTATACATAAGCCGAGTCGGATGGAAAGCGAGACGAGGGTCAAGAGGGGTAGCTAGCCACCTAGCCGGGCGGTTTCCTCTATCGATATCTTGCATGCTCGGCACCGTTTGGATTCGATGCTATGAAGCTGACATGACGATACGTTAATAACAAGCAGACGCTATGGGAAACTCCTTGAACGAAGCATCTTGAGGAGTATCGGTCCCGTCTGGTGACAGGAGCAGGATTGGTCATTGGATACCTGCTTGCTGAGGGAGGCATGGCCGCTTTAGCGCCCGTCGATGCCAATCCCGTCCTCGTTTCCTGGAAGCAGCGGGCCTTGGTTCTGGGCTCGAGCAGCATCTGGAGTGGGTATACTGGGAATGGGTCCGGGAGTACGCGAGTTGGAGTGATAGATCCGTGGATCTGGCAAGAACACAGGAGCTGTGACAGCAGCTCTGCTTCGGTACATGGAAAGAAGCATTCCAGCCTATGATGGTCTGTGTCTCTTGTTGATCCCAGGTGGGTCTCTCCCTGATGCCGTTCGAGATAGTGGTGTCGACCAGCGGATGACTTACATGGCACCCGCGAGTGCAGCTGGGGAGGTGTGTGTAGGTGCTCCTGAGGGTGCGTGGCCTTTGAAAGGGTGTGTGTGCCAGCCAAGGTGGGCCGAGAAGGATTCTGCGCATTTAGAAAGCCACAAAAGTGAAGGGCCTGCTTCACCACCGAGTGGAGGCCTGCTGTTGCAGATGCGGGAAGGGGCACGCCCGCGCCCAGCGCTGCAAGGAAAAAATGAAGGTCGTGCTTGAGAGGGGAAGAGAGGGCTCGCTAATGGCGCACTCGCTGGAGCAGATCGTGAACAGCATCGCTTGAGTGGCCCCATGGGAAGGGCCTTCGGGAGGAGGTTACAATGGCCAAGTGGGCACGGCCTGGGGGAAAGGAGGCTCCCGCGGACCATCCATCCATCGTGCTAAGGTCGAAGTGAGGGTGAGGGTGTGTACACTGTGTGTCGCCAAGTGCGTCTCGTTCTCTGCCCCCGGATCGTGCCCGTCCCTCCAACCTAGCAGCCCAGGCTGCATATCTGCCGCGCTGGTGGAATTGCGAACAACGCCGCTCTTGGTCATGGTCGGCCCGTGTTGGATCCCATTATGTAAACACGACGGCAAAGAGAAAAAAATAAGATGATGTTTCCAGTGCAGTGCCTCAACGAACGGTACGAAGTAGATTCTTCAGATCCAACGCCAGGGAGGGGAGTGGTGGCAGTCGGGGGGGTCGGGAAAACCCCAAGTTTGATTTCAAAAGAGGTCAACTTTCACGGTCCATGATTTGCAGCAAGTGGTCCGTGTGCCGCCAGCCTCTTGGCACGATTGCGTCGCAGCCAGCCAATCAGAACAGAAGAGAGAGCTGCCAAGGCTATCAGCAGCTGGTGCAATCGCTTCCATCCTTGTAGCATCCACTTTACCCCCGGTCGAGCTCGGCCCTCTATGTACCTAGTGTATTCCCCACTCACCCCTCCTCTCCACACACAGACAAGGATGCCAGGGTCAAGCCTCCTCGAGACCACCCCTCCCTTTTCCAATCTGCCGTTCCTCGAGGACACCACCTTCCCTCGATCGTCTTGTCTATCCCCAGACTGCTGGGCGCTACAACTCCATTCTACCTTGACTGAATAATTCCACTCCAACTGTGTGTGTGTCAGAAGCATGCGTCACATGGCGTGGCGTTTCACTGCCCGCGATTTCAGATTTCGATATAGTAATAGTGGGGGACTTGTCTAGATCAGAGCGGCTGTTGGCGTTGGCGTTCGAGAGATCTCGCCAGTCAGAAACGCAACTCGAAGGAGCACAAGGCCGAGCAGGAAAGGCAACCGCCTCCTCTGGGCCGAAGGCGCTATGGGGAACACCCAGGGTCGTGTTCCTGAGTGTGTGATTTGTTCCGCCTTACACAGTAGGTATCCCAATAGAGTCAAGCCTAGGTACTCTGTGCCTGGTGCGGCTTGATCTCGGAGGCACAACCGTTAAGATGATAGGGTTTACTTGCTCAAAGATCGAGGGGCCGTGGAAAGAAAGGTACATACCGTCCTCGAGCTTGATGTATATGTCCTGGCCCAAGGCAAGTAAGTATCTGTGTGCAGAAATACACTATGGATTAAACAAAGTCCTGGAAGACTTCAAACTCCTCGTTCAGGGTCACAGAAGAACTCCCGGATGACCCGGATCATTCGAACGACGACCGGTCTTCCGCCACGGCTCCGTGGGCCTCGCGATATCTACCGCTATTTGCTCGAGATCAAGGTCTCAGCCGTGGCGCAATTTTTTGTTTCTTCCTGCTGGTCTGCCAATGAGAGGGCATGGAGCGGCCAATATTTGGCAGCTGACGGAAGCTGGTTGTGGGCCTGAGGTTGAAAATCCTCTTCGGTCTCCCGTCCTATCCTCTAACTACCTTAGTATATCGGGTGGTACTTTTATCTTGTGAGTTTCCGAAGGCGGTTGAGATCAGTGCCGCTACCCTGCTTGACATACCCGTCTTTAGGCGTAATGGGGTTGTAGATGTTTCCTTATCATAGGGTACCACAAACATTGGTTGTTAGCAAGTGGGTGATGGTAGCATTCCGTTCTCTGGCCAGAAGCCACATGAGCCACCTCGAAACCTGTGATTATTCATGTGATCTCCCACCCCTCTGAGACAAATGACGAAAACACTCTGATCAGACGACCAAAGGCTTGGGGGAAAGAAACCAGCCCTTGCGTACGGTTTGCTGCAAAATAGCAGGTGCTTCCGAGGGCTCCGCTGATGCTTTAAAGGTAACGATACTACCCAGGACCAACTGCAGGCTGACCTCATCTTGTCAGTGAGGTCTCTTGATATCGAGTGTAGATGATGGAAATACCGCAGGATCCGCAAGAATACAATATCCTGATGGATAGGCGCTGATGCCCCGGCGTTTGCCGTCTCTTCACTTGGGACATGGTCTCGAGGTGGTATCGCCATGCAGTGCAAATGCTTCTCCAGAGAGGAGAAAGAGTCGGTTGATGCTCTGCTTCAAGTTCTTGAGGCGTGAGACGAGAAAGCACCAGTAGGGTGTCGTTAGACACAAACATCAAAATCCCCAACCCTGGTCCCGTGGCGCTATGCATGTGATTGGTCAAGAGAATCGGTTGCTCGACTGGTTCAGGAAAGCGTCTATGCACGGGTTTTATCGATGATAGAGACTCTATTGGGACAAGCGTCTTGTTGAGCAATTCCATGACCGGATGCTTCTTCTTTTTATTCTCTTCTCCTTCTTCTCCAGGGTTTTCGCTTGGTAGTTCCACTGTGCCTTTCCGGGGATCGGGATGATCATCGTCAACACCATCTTCAGCGGGATTCATCTGAGATCCGAGAGCTCCACGTCTTCCATCTTGTCTCGGAAGCAGCTTGCTGTCACACGATTAGAGCCGTCGGTAGTCTCGAAGCTGCGAGGCGATCGGTCCGCAAAATCCGAGGCATGGATGTTCCAAAAGGCCTCACGCAGGGCAAACCTCGAGCGTTCCAACTGGTTGTACGTCCTGTCCGGGCGAATCATGACCGCTGTCTTGCTCGGTCTTCAGGGGCATGCTGCCGAGCACTTTTCCGTGGTTGAAGGGAATCCCGGTCAGCCTTGCATCAAGGACATTTCTGTCAGAATGTGTTGCACACACAGGCACACACACACACACACAGCTCGTGGAATGCAGTGTATATAGATGGGATGGCCGCAAGGGGTAGCAACTTGTTCGGATTGTGCCGAGTGTCCTCTGTTCTAGCCAGTATCCATTTTGGGAGAAACCACCACCATGGATATTGAAAAAAGGGAGGCCATCGTCCGCGTTGCTGGTAAAAGCTCAACCCGAGCCGGTGTTGACTGGCTTCCTTGCATTCCCGTCCATACACTTCCATATTCACCACGCTCGCGAACACGCCCACCAATGCTACCTCATGTGTATCAGCCTCACCGGCTTATTCGAGTCCAGGTTGGCTCTCTGGCAATCTGTATGGGACAGCTGAGGTTCCACAACATGAATTTCGACGCTGTCAGCAGCAAGAGAAAGAGCAGCGCAATATTTCAGGTTTGGAGCCATGATTCCTACCGTGCCATTGTCACCACTCGGACGAGATTGTTGTATGAGTGATACGGACCTGCATGCCCTGGCGACCAGGCCATGCCGTCCGTGTTTTTCTGGCAACTGACTGAAAAGAGACAGCTGCAGAAGTGATCGACAAAGCTCGTCCAGCTCTTCCCGTGGTGCTTTGCCTCTGGCCTGCGCGGCCCAGAAGCACCGTGATGCCAGGGTCCTCTTCAGTCGGGGGTTTACGGTACACCCTGCCTACCTGCCTGCCTCGTGCCATAAAGTTGCATTTGCCTGTGCCGCAACGTGTGCGACGTCAAACTCCAGGTTGCGCCGTCAAGCTGCCTCTGGAGCCTTGAAGCTCGGGGGGGAGCTCTGACTCCTCCTCATGAGCTTCCAGGTTCCGTGAGTTGACTGCTCGGCTCGTACCAAAGCCGGTGTCCAGTGTATGTAGAGATGCCGCGGGATCCGTGTCAATATTCCATCCGGTTTCCTGACGACGATCCGAGTTCAGGGCAAATAAATAAACAGCCATGCCATGAGGGACGACGTCGTTATCCCGGGTATATGGATGCGCAAATGAACGGCGGTGCGGGGCTTCTGAGGACCTCGGTCGGCCGAAGGTACCTCCATCGTTCCCACAAGGCTCCGTGCCAAGAGGATTGGGCCCGCACGCAATCGCACTCATGTCCCTGCTCTCACCTTGATCCTTGACCCTTGCTTCCTGCAGCAGCTGTTGGCTTCACACCCGGCGTGTGAAACTGAGCTTCCTCCTAAGAAGTGCTTTTGGTTACACTTGCTGCAGCTGTCGAGTCTGGAGAGGTGTTTTATTACCTTACCTACCCAGAGGGGGAGACTGTGCTTTCTGTCGTGTTGCGGGTGTCAAAATGCTGCTAATCTTCTCACTGAGAGCCTTGATATCTAGTAGATGCTATCATTACGACTATGATGGTTGAAGAAGAACAAGATATCACAAGCAGTCGGGTCTGTTTCTGGCACTGTGCCGCTATCAGTCCCAGCTTGCTGAATGAGCACCCATGCAGCCCATGCTCTGCTTACCCGTCCGTACCCACCTCCACTTCTTGGATGAGCCATCGTGGATACGGCAGACCCGTCATCACCCCTCCTTTTGCTCAACCCAACCATAACGAGCATGGCGTTCCGCACTGCGGTGCGGTTCCACGCGGCCACTCGAACTATTATCAAGTCTTCTGTCGTCTGTTACAAAAAGCGAGATGGCAAACGCAATGCAACACCAGCAGCAGGTACCTGTTGTGTTTCATCTGACATGAGCAGCCCTCTTGCAGCTCGCAAGCAGTCTGGATGCGGTTGGTCTCGAACTCGTACTGTAGTGTAGTGTAGAATGAGTTCACTACGGATACTGATGAACTCTACTCTGGGACGGTGAGGTGAGGTGCGCCTCCACCAACCGACGCGCCATCATCTCGCGTCTCATCAGATTCGGTGCTTTCTCTTGCGAAACCTGCCATGTTCGTCTCGTCCTGCCGCGAGCCTCCGAGGCTACATGTACACTACGGCTGAGGGGAGCGAGCGATATTCGTATTCCCTCACTAGAAATCTTCCTGATGACTCCCTCTACCCAGGCATTTGTTTCGAAATGTCTTGATACGGGACCAAGCCAAGAACAAGACCAGACGAAGATCAAGGTCAACGTTGCAGAACAGTCACTCGCGCTAACAGCTGCGGATCCATCGTCACTTTGCAGCGCTCCCGCTGCCTTGCCTTGCCGAACCTGACCGGGGTGCTGCCCTTCCCAAAGAGGACTAGTCTCACCCCGCGTAATGCGTCTGCGCATCAATTCTGCAAAGCGCGAACTGATGAGAAGAGAGCAGGAGAGAACGGCGAGGACGAGAGAGGAGAAGGCGAGAGAGAGAGAGAGAGAGAGAGAGAGAGAAAGGCTCCAGGTTTTGATCTTTCTCGAGACACGCCGGCCGTGGGCAGTCCAGCTGCTCGCAAGTGATAAACACCGAAGGCGAAAAAAGAGGCTAGCAAATCAAGAGGAAAAGCACGCATATTTCCATTTCGCACCCGTGTTTTTCTATTCTTTCTGTCTGTCTGTCTGTCTGTCTGTATCATCCTGCAGCATTCCTTGCCTGCATCCCACAGCATCCCCAGCCAGCCAGACCAGGCAGAGACCATAGCGAGCCAGCAGAAAAAGCTTGAGCGCTTTTGGCTGCGTGCCCCCTCCCACGCCAGCCCAACTATATCAAGACACGTCGTTTCGCAGACCCATTGACGTGGTCGACGACGACGGCACTCATGTACGCTGCACAGCCCATACCCAACGGCGCTGATAGTGCAACAATCAATCCAGCAGCCCTCAACCCAGGTACGTCGTGTCGTTTGGCTTTGCTTCTGATCTCTGGACTGGATTCTTTTTTCAATTCGGCAACACTATTTGTCTATTTGTCGCCCGCGCTGCCCATCCGGCTCCAGTCAGTCCCGTCGTCCAGCCAGTGTTTGCGCGCGCCCGCCCGTCCGTCCACCACAACCACACACCTTGTCAGCCCACACAGCGCAAGCTCCATCGAGTGACGCAGGTCGCAAGGTCGCAGCTCGCAGCTCGACCTCAATCAAACCCACCGAGTCACGCCAAACATGTCTCAAGAAAGACCGACTCGTCGAGCTGTCGAGTCCTGGACGTTGTCGCCGTCGCCGACATGCCCGCCACAGTTCATCCCAGAGCATCGCGACGACCTGATCTCACCTCCCATCGTCGCCCAGGCCCGGCAAATGAGCCATGTGTGGATGGCCCCCGCGCGTGTCGCAACCCCTCCCGATCTCCACTTTACGCGTCTCGTCCTCTCGTCATCGCTTCTTTCAACTCGGCCCGCGCCGCTCTCCCATTAACAACAACAACCACCCAACACATGAAGCGCATATTTACTTGATTGACGATATGAGTGCGCGATACTAATGAGAGCAACCTGCCAGAACTGTTAGACGCGACTTCTCGAGGCATCAAGCGGGGCCGTTCTCCGCAGGATTATCCCGACGAAGGACCGCTCGGGTCGACTGGTGATGACGGTACGTTTTCTCTCTTACCTGTCTCTGTGTAGCCGCGCATTTGCTATCCGGGCCTACACGTCCGCGTTACATGTCTGTGGTTGTGCGACCCGTCGTGTAAAACCTGGGATCAGGGACCACAAGCTGACAGCTCCGTCACGCAATCTTCAGGTAGTGACAAGCCTAGAAAACGAGGAAGACCGATGAAGTCCAGACAATCCGGGGGTGCTCCCGAACCTGCCACCCAGGCACAGGCACAGGCACAGGCACAGGCACCTCCCTCTCGTCAGACAGCCCCCCCGCAAACGCCACAGAGTCAAAATGCTCCGCTGCCCGTCCAGACGCCCACCTACGCCCCTGCTCCACCACCACCGCAGTCGTCGCCGCCCAAACCAACCCCGACGAAGTCGACCTTGAAGGCTCTCCCAACGGTCCGCGACCACACCACCGACCAGCTTGGGCCTGGCGGGGACGAGTACCTTCCGCGCGAGATCGACGAGGCTGGCGAGAAGAAGGTTTTGGCAAACGGCCAGCTCACCGGAGGTCGCGAGTACCGTTGCAGAACATTCTTCGTTCCACACCGAGGCGAGAAGCTTTTCATGCTTGCAACCGAGTGTGCCCGCGTGCTGGGATATCGAGACTCATACCTGTTGTTTAACAAGAATAGGTCGCTGTACAAGATTATCGCCAGCCAGGAAGAAAAGGATGACTTGGTAAACCAGGAAATACTCCCCTTCTCCTATCGATCGCGACAAATCGCAATCGTTACGGCCCGGAGCATGTTTCGACAGTTTGGAAGCAGGGTGATTACAAACGGCCGGAGAGTCCGTGACGACTACTGGGAGAGCAAGGCGCGCAAGCAGGGTTTTACGGAGGCTGACCCGGCGGGAGAGAAACGCCCCGGGGCGTCCAAGGCTCGAGAAGCCGAGGCAAACCACAATGCAAGCATGCTTGGAGCGCCTCACGGTGAGATCGTCTACAGCACCAATCCCGGCCAGTTTGGCGGTGGCCCTCAACCCCAACTCGTTCAACCAGGTATGCTTGGACCGACGCCAGGAAGTTCGACCAGAATGCCCGTGATAACACTAGCATCAGATTACAACAACACGCACAGCCGAGACTATTCGAATATCCTCAAGACAGGACCGCGGCAGGAGATCACTGGCCCAGCGTATCAGGATCGGATTCAGCCCACGCCTATTGCAGAATTGCACGCCCAAGCTCACCATGCTGCCGAGTTCAACCGTTCGGTTAACACGCAACGCGATATGCGGAATGACTACATGCAGAATATTTGGAGACGACAGCACGACCAGCCGACGCCCACGACACTGAGTCAGCCTGTTGGCTCAAGTGAGGCGCCTGCACCGACTAGCCGCCCGGCCCCCTCACCTCACACGACCACACAGGGTATGCAACAGCCAGGTATTATTTCCAACCAAAGCCCTCAGTTGATGATGACAGCTGCACCATATTCCCAACCCGTGCATGCCCCGACCTCTGTTGGACCCAGTGGCCCAATCAGAGGACTGGCACAGGACCCATCTCAGAGCAGCTCGAGACCGACATATCCACCATCGGGCTCCTCTGGGACCTTGCCACCAAGCTCGCAGAACTACAACTATCCCCAGACCCAAATGTGGCCACCCACGCCCCAGACGCCGCAACACGGGTATTCGGCCTATACGGCCCAGTCTCAGCCGTCTCCTCACCCGCAGCAATCCCCCGCCCCTCAGCTGCGACATTCAAGCACATCAAGCCAAGTGCAACAGCCTGGCAGCATGTCGTATCCAGGAATGCCGGGCATGAACCAAGGCTACAGCACCTCGGCGCAGGGAATGTACTCGGCCGAACAGACCCCACGGCAGTACATGCAACACAGCGCGCCACCACCCGCCGTCACCCAAGCGTGGTCCCAACAGCAAACACCTGCGCAATGGTGGGCAAACCAGCCGCAATGAGCTTGATTCTCTCTGATGCTTGCGCGTTTCCGGTATTTAGAAACAATTCCAACGTTTGTTGATATGGGAGAGGCATTGTGTGGCTTTTCAGTGGGTTACGCATGGGGTCGGTTTCAACGCATATTTGGATCCGGCTATGGGAACGGTGGTTTATAGAGGAGTCTCGGGCGAGGGGCCCCCTTTTTTGCGGGCACTCTATATGCTTTCAACGATACCATTTTCTTGTTTTTGGTTTAGCTGTTCCTTGGGATTATTATATTCTTTGCACCACCATCTTCGGATTGGTTGGTACTTTTGAGGAGGACAACAGAATGTCACTTGTTTAGGGGCGAGGTTTGAAGCCATTTCTCTTTTTTTGGACTGGAATGAATATCGTTAGGAGGGTACATGTTTCTGCAAATTTCATCATTTACCTCTCTTCTCCTTTTTTTTTCCCCCTGGTTTCATTTTTGTGCTCTTGAGTTGTTGTTCGCTTCTTGATTTGTGTTGTTACATTTTTGAACATGTTGTGTTGGGTTTTCTTTTTTTTTTTTCCTTTTCTTTTTCTTTGGCATTCCAAAGCTGTTGGCACAATAATGGGCGGGCAGCATGTGGAGGGGGGGGGGGGAGGGGGGTCATTGTTATGGATTTTCGGTTGGGGGATTCATTTGTTGCTGAATTGTGTGAGCAAACGGAGGGGAGACAGAAGGGTTTTGCACACCTTGTTTGTTTGTTGTTATTGTTGTTGTTGTTGTCTTCACTTCATACCACCACCATAACAGGCTTGCCAATTTGTTGCTGTTGTTGATTTTTTGACAGGTTTTTTTTCATTTTTTATATCTCTTTGGAATTGGGGATATGGGAGATTTGAGGGATTTGGGGGGGGGATAGTAGGGTTGAACAAATTATCCATCCTTTTTTTTGATTTTGCCATCTTTTTTTGAGTCTGATGCTATTTATGTGTCTTGTTGCTTGTGCTGGGGTGGAGGGAGGGGGGGATTTGAGAACAGGGAGATAACATGGATTGGTGTTTTTTTTTTTTTTTTTTTGGTTCTTGGGAATATTTGGGCCAGATAGCTAGCGGTGGGGGGGATTTCACTTTTTTTCTTTTCTCTTTTGGTTTTTGTTTCTTTGGGAGGGGGTGGGGGGGCTGGGAAAGTCTGCTAGTAAGACTGATTTGATGTTGCTGTTGTGTTGTTGTTGTCAAGTGACGGAAGGGGAGAGGGGGGCACAAAGCTTGGGAGTAATAACAATGAATTTGTG